>SNQJ01S0046297.1:0-13787 GCA_010110895.2 Picea sitchensis
AACAACATGATGTATACTATCCATTCATGGGTGTTGTATATGCATGTGCATTTTCCTTCATGTCCAAATACCTTTATCAATCTTGCGGTCCAAAACCCATGACTAGGGTTGACATCAATGACAACAATCAATCTTCCAACAAACTCCTCTCCTTCCCATAAATAGAAATCATCGAAAATAAATAATTGCATCTCATTCTTTTGCATTCTATTGGATTTGAGTCTCACACATAATCAATTTCATCTCTATGAACCTTTTGAGTAAAAAGTCATTAAAATGAACCACATGCTAATAAAATCCATTAGACATTTTTTGGTTTTTAGCACACCAACAGTAGCACAAGATTAGGGTCATTGGATTAGGAAAAGTGAGTAAAGTGTCCAAGACTACTAAATAGATTGTAGAACACTAAAGAATGAACAAATCCAATTTTCGTATAAGTATATCGAGGAACCCACTCTAACACAGGGGATAAACACATGGTCGCCTGCTGAAGAGCATCGGAGATCACCCCTCCAAATCTTGACCAATCATAGCAGATATATCATATATTGGGGTTTTTTCTTGAAGTTTCATTGGTTTCAATTGGTCTTGGTGCTTCATGAATCTCGAATCCATTCAATATCCTCGAGAGTTTTACCGGTCCACCTGTCTTTAGTCCTCTAGAAACATTTCAAACTTTGATATCCTTCCCATATGTCTGGTCCTGACTGTTGACTATACCCTCCTAGAGGGATTCCCATGGTACCTAGGGAAGACGTCGTATCACACTTTCAGCACCCTTGGAGGGTAATCCCACCAAAGCGAGGGTTACTTGCACCAAGAAGGGATATTACATGGAGGTTGGGGTAACTAATTCTCATTTCTTTGTTGGAAACTTGATATCCCATCTTCAGAAGATCCTTGAACCTACTTTTGCTTGGTTGATTTCTTTTAGTTTTCTTAGGAGTGTGTTTCTTTTATTTTTCATAGTTGACCTTAGGATCATTAAATTTTTCTGGCTCGAAGATCTCACTGCTAGCGGGAAAAACCCCCCTATGGCTACACCAGGGTTTACAATGTAGGCAGATCAATAACCATTTAAAAGTATCCTACTTATATAAATACACCAAACATACCCCAGAATTATGCAAGAAAATAAAAATGAGAAGGATTTGGTAACTCTACCTTTACTCTGCGTCCGGTGTTGATCCTCTCGCACTCAATAGCTTCGTTGACTACAAACCTCCTCCCAAGGCCAGCATGCATTCAAATAAATATTAATAGAGAACTACAAGCATTCATTTCATACATAAATAAGGGTTATATGTTAGAATAAAAACATAAAACAAATGCAAACATTCGACACATCATTTTTGGGACAGGTAAAGTATTTCTTTTATTGATAATACAATGATCACCTACAACCAAAGTCGGCTACTTCTCCTTGAACCTATTCCAGTCTCCTCTTCACCAAGATCCAAGTGTACCTCCGTGTATCTTTCTCCTCTCAACCTTATTCTTGGGAAATGGATTGGGTTCTTATGGAGGAAAAAGGAGGAAAATGAGGAATTATGAGGCAATTCTCACAACAAAGTTGCAAATGCTTGGGGCAAGGAGGGGATGTGAAACGGGCATAGTTTCATTGTTCTTATGTATATATGTGGAATGATACCCCAACACCTCCTTTTATATGAAAAAATGATGGTTATTCGGTTGGCTGGTGGGCTATAGGCAGTGGATTAGTTGGGAAACTACCCAATAGCCCGTAATCTCAACGAATGCCTTGCAACTTTTTATTTTTTTCAACTTTTGCAAGTATACATAGGTTGTGGTGGTGAAACATGCATATGTAAATGGGATGTAGTGGTGCATCAAGCATATGTATGTGGGAAGTAGTGGATCAGGGCGCATACATCTTCAAAAATTTGTTTTTTTAGAAGAGCAACTCAGTGATGGCTTGGCAAAAAATGCAAGTAAGAGGGCCAAAGACCAGGTATGCATGTGTAGAGAAATTTAGGGCTATAATAGATGCCCCCTAATGTGTGAGGTCATAATACCATCGAATGGCCTAAATACATTACAAAATATTCTCCAATGTACGAAACGAGTGAGCCTAGGACTAGAGTTCGGGAGGTGCCATCTGCAAAAATCACAATTGTCTCTCCGAGGTGGGCATACCCATGATTGGGATGAAATAAACCATGGATGCCAATCAAATACACTGCATATCCATGTCATATAACTATATAAAGTGTATCCGTGAGCAATACACAACAAATCTACATCTCAAAATCAAAGATGTATAAGTATAATATCCATCTTCAAGAAGCCAATACCGCCCGATGGATAGAGATGAGGTATTCATAGCTCAAGAAACAACTTCAAGATATTCAATACTCGGGTAGGAGTAAAATGTGAGTGTATGACTTCACTACCCAGAGGTCTTCAATGACTCATCGAAAAAATACAAGAGGATCTCGATGATCAGGCAGATAACTTCATTGATTTCGAACTAGGACTTGATTGGACCTTTGGGATGGTCGGGCATGAGGTCAAGAGACAAACCGCAGAAAGGTTGACTCAGTTTGGGTGAAACTTCCCTTGGATAAGAGCACGAAAGATGATCAAATTCAGGTAGCATGACATTGACATAAGTTCACGATGCAAGAGGCAACACAAACTCTCCATGTGTTTGGAAGAGTAACCAAATTGAGGAGGACACAGCTCTATGTAGAGAGAATAGCTTCCTAAGGTCATGTTAGATCCCAAATATTGACGAACAAATGGAAGGATGTGCTTTGTCCAAGGGCGACTCATTGTGCTGCCAAAAAAGAATATATATTTCCCATCCCCTCTTTTTTGGTTTTTTTTTATTTTTGTGTCTTTTTCAATTTTTTAAAGAGCTTGAAAAAGAATAAAATAATGCTATGTTACAAAGGAGGAACAAATGTCACAAGCATACTAGTTCCAAGTGCAAGGAACACACTAATGCTTCGAGCAAGGAAACTCATGTAGGAAAAGGACACTCAGGGAAAATTCCTCCATGGGTGAAGGTGTCAGGTCACAGAGGCAAAGTGATACAAGGCTTGCATATAAGGCATGCTTTAAAGGTTTAGTGGAGAGAAAAATGGAGCCAACATTAGGCCAAAGACACAAATGTGCATATGCAATTAGCAAGACACGATAAAACCCCCTTCAATGTAATTTTAATGAGCCCAGAGAAGGTAATTTCGGTGGTTTTTTCACGTTTAGAGATTATGAAAAAATGTAAAAGAAGACTCCACTGGGGTACCTTTTCGGAAATAGTCTATTAAGTTTAAAAAATGGATAAACTAGCACCGAAAAGATGTCTATTCAAAACCATTTTAACGAGTGTGACAAAGACAAGATCACTTGGCAATCTTTTCAATTTTAAGGAGTCTGAAAAGAGCTTAACTATGGACTCACTACCTTTTCTAGATTTAGTCTCCTTAGCTCGAAAAAGTATAAATTTTACTAAGGATAACTCTCCCGGCAAGACGAATCTCCTGAGGTGTACCTTTTTCCTCCCTAATCTACAGGTCGTAAAAAGGGGTAAACTCATGAAAATAAATGTTCGTCTAGGCCAATTTTAACGAGTGTAAAGGAACAAGGTCACTCGATGATCTTTTCAATTTTAGGGAGTCTAAAAAGAGCTTAACGATGGCATCTGTGGGGGTTCCTTTTTCGTAAATTTAGTCCCTCAGGCCCGAAAAAGGGTTAAACTTATACATGAGAATACTCTTCTAGCAAAAAAAATCTCCTAGAGTATACCTTTGTTCGTAAAATTGAACATCCGAACTGAAAAAGGGGTAAACTACCGCCAGACATATGTGCCTTCAAGTTTGAGTTTGGCAAGTGTGAAGGACAACAAGATCACTCGGTGATCTTTTCATGTTTACAGAGTTTGAAAAGGGCTTAAAGAAGACTCTAGAAGGTTACTTTTCTCAAGTAGTCCTAACGAGATCACTTATACAAAGAGGGGGAAGCAAGGGCTCCCATGCCCCCATTGGATAAACCAAAGGATCAATTGTTGAGACCAAGTCTCAAGAAGGAAAACATGATTTCACAGGTTGTTGCTCAGAAGCAATTGAACACCGAGGATAAGACGCCACATAATTAACCCATGGCAACGTAGAGTTTACATGTACACTAGGAACATATAAAGGGGAAGGTTGAACTAACATCGAATTAGGATGGTAATTATCATATGCCATCTATTCAATAGTGACAATGCTTCCATTATGATGGAAATGCATCACCCGAAAGAGTGTAGACACCACAACGTTCATAGAATATACATAATCACACCCGAGAAGCATATTGAAATCTAACAGGCCTTGCACCACTATAACATCGACAAGGACAATATTCCCACCTAATGAGATAGGAAATTGAGGAAGAATCCTCAAATATTCATTAAGACGTATGTCAAAAGCCAACAGCTCATGTGAAGCAGACACAAGCTCAGGATATCCCAATACTTTCCAAAACAAGGAGGATAAAATACTTGTAGAGGCTCCTTTGTCCACAATACATCGATAAATGTTTGTTGAATTAACTTCAACCCTTATTTGAAAGGATGCAGAAGAAGGAAGACGAGGCTCAACAAGGTCATTACAGTCAAAGGATACCATCATAGGGCTTGGAGGGGGTGTGCTCAAAGCGAGAGGAATGCCCCCTTGTTCTGAAATTACTGAACTGGAAATTATAGAAACATAGTTAGTAGACACATCACTCTCCAAGAGAAGAGTGGGATTAGTTGAATATTGCATCAACATGACCACTTTGGTAGACTTGACACTCTCCAAGAGAAGAGTGGGATCATTTGAAGACTGCATCGGCGTGACCACTTTGGTAGACTCGACACTCTCCAAGAGAAGAGTGGGATTAGCCAAAGACTGCATCGACATGACCAATTTCTCAACCAATGGTTGAATAGGCTACAAGACTACATGGTATAAAGGCATCTCTCCCCCCAAAAGAGGAGTGGGATCAGCCGAAGTATGCATTTTCATGACCACTTCATCAACCAAAGACTGAATAGACTATGAGGAAACCTTAGAAGACTCAGAATCAACAGATAGGGACCACAATATTTGTACCTCTGGAATGCCAGGGCACATATGAGTAAGGTGATCTCCCTTGCAAAGATTACAAGGAAAATTAGGCTTACGTCATATCCATTTAGGTTTCTCAACAAAATCAATGCCCCTAGCATGAATAGTAGTGGCTAGCTTCACATCTCCAACATGACTTGCAGAGGTTGGTGATGGTTCAATAACATGACTCACAGAGGCTACAGACCTATTGCCAGTATGACTAGCAGGGACTGGACTTTTTCCCCCAACATGACTTGCAAAGGCTGGGTCTTTCCTCCAGCATGACTTGCAAAGGTTGGGTGTTGGTATTCAACATGACTTGCAGAGGTTTATGACCTATCTCCAACATGACTCATATAGGTTGGTGATTTCTTCTTCCTATTCTTCCTCTTTCTACTTTGTTTAGACTTCTAGTTACTAGTAACTATACTTTCACTAGAGATGAGAGAAGGAGGAGAAGAAGACTTTGTTGAAAAAGGAACATCAACATTATTCCCATGCCCTAAGGTGCTTAACTGAGAAGCATCAAAAGCATTCGGGACATTTGGAATGGTACCCAACCAAACTGGTAGTCCCACATTCAATCTAGGAATGTACAAAGTGGCCATCAAAGGGACACCAATGTTTCCGAAGAAATGAAAAGAAAAAGAATCCCCTTGCGAAGGGGTTCCTTAGTTGGTATCATCAGGAATTTCAGCCATGAATATATTATGCACAGGTTCTCCCCTTGTGGGATCTTTCAAGTCCGTAAAAGTCTCACCCACTGACTCCAGTGAACCAGTGTTATAAAATCAACTCCTATAGAGAGGCGGCTCCACGTTTCTAAGTGGAAGACCAAAAACTCCCCAAAACCAGCGAAGTGGGTGGTCTACCACCTTAGGTCAGAGACCCAAATAAATGACTGACTAACTCACTATGGAAAACTAGGGAGCACAAAGCACACACTAGAAAAAATCCTATAAGATAAATCAAGCAAACCACTATCTAGTAGGAAGAATAGTTACGCCAGCCAACACTAGAGCAACTTACCGTTGCAAGTGCAACTCGAACAGGGAAGCACCCTTTGGGTATACTCTACAAAGTGTGACCCGCCGTTTTCCCTAGGTACCATGGTATACCCCCGCAGTCACCTGTGTAAGTCCCTATAATAAAGGAAACTAAGTTTCCAGCTCGCGAACAATCACCAGGAAAGTATAGTCGATAGTCGAGTGGACTGCAATGAGCAAGATAACAAGTCTGAAACCTATCGAGGGTATCAAAATAAAGTGGTATGGAAGACAACTGGGGATATTGAGCGGATTCGAGGTCCACGAAGCTCCGTAGGCAAATGCGAGCGACAGTATTCCCACGACAAATCATCAATATGCATTCCCCACTATGTTTAGTCTGGATTTGGAGGGGTTATATTTGTTACCTTTCCTCACACAACCTCATGTTTAGCCCCTGTGTTAGAGGGGGGTCCTAGATAAATTTCATGTCACTGGACTTTAACACTCTCTAGCTCTGACTCCGATGTTTGTTTAAAAGCCTTGAAGAGTTTCCTCTCCAACCTAATTCAAGGCTTTAACCATAAACTATTTGGTTGACCCTACAAACATAAAAGTCTAATTAATTTTAGATTTAGCGTTCGTTTTAATGGCTTGATTTACTCAAAAAAGGGTTCGGTAGTGCAACTAATGTTTTTAAGACTCTTGTGAAAAATGAATCTTATAAGAACACTAGCAAAGAAGGATTATCTTTCTTATTTTTTCCTTTGAAATGATTTTAAGATGAGAAGAAAACACAACACTATGCTAATTTCTTTTTATTTTCTAAATAACAATGCAAAGCAAATGCCAAGAAATAAAGAGATCTAACAAACTAAGTTTTTTTTATATATTTTCTTCCAATCAAAGCAGAAGTAACAAAAGATGTTAAAAGAAACTGATGAATACACGATGCAACTCATTTTTCTTAAAATCCAAGCTAAAAATGCTAGGAAACACAAGAAAATAAGTAACCTGAAATCTAACCCAAGCTACAGTTGTAAAAACAGAGGCTTTGAACTATGTCAAGAAACCCTGAGAAGTAAAAACCTCAATCAGGAAAGACGTTGGATGCTTCTTTTTCAAAAACAGTTTCTTGAAACAGGTACACTATTGTTGTTTCAATAGTCTGCGTATGTACGTGGGTTGTTTACTAGACAGAGCACGTATGTACGCAGGTTGATCCATTGTAGGGTGCATACACCTCTGTAATTCCTCAAAAAATAAATAAAACAGATTGACTCACAAGGTAGGGAGAACTGGTATGGAACCAACAAGTGACCAGAATCCTTTAAAAGACTCATCAAACTCAACAAAAACTCAAAAGGTATAAAACCAATCAAACACGCAAAAACTCCCCTAAAACCATAGAGGTAATCCCCAATACGGTTGCTAGTTCTGCTAGCGGGAAAAAACCCCCTATGGTTGCACCAGGGTTTACAATGTAGGTAGATCAATAATCGTTTAAAAGTCTCCTACTTCTCTAACTACCCCAAACATACCCAAGACTTATGCAGGAAAATAAAAATGAGAAGGATCTGATAACTGTACCTTTACTCCACATCCAATGTTGATCCTTTCACACTCGATAGCTTCATTGACTGCAAACCTCCTCCCAAGGCTGACCTACATTCAAAGAAATATAAACATAGAACTACAAGCATGCATTTCATACATAAATAAGGGTTAGATGTTAGAATAAAAACATAAAACAAATGCAAACATTCGACACATTATGTTTTGGGACAGGAAAAGTACTTCTTTTATTGATAATACAATGATCACTTACAAGCAAAGTCGGCTACTACTCCTCGAACCTGGTCCGAGCTCCTCTTCACCAAGATCCAATTGCACCTTCATGTATCTTTCTCCTCTCAACCTTCTTCTTGGGAAATGGATTGGGTTCTTATGGAGGAAAAAGGGGGAAAATGAGGAATTTTGAGGCAATTCTCACAACAAGGTTGCAAATGCTTGGGGCAAGGAGGGGATGTGAAACAGGTAGAGTTTCACTGTTCTTATGTCTAGATGTGGAATGAAACCCCCAAAAATCCTTTTATATGACAAAAGGATGGTTATTCGGTTGGGTGACGAGCTATAGGCAATGGATTAGTTGAGAAACTACCCAATAGCCCGTAATCTCAATAAATTCCTTGCAACTTTTTATTTTTTGCAACTTTTGCAAGTATACGCGGGTTGTAGTGGTCCAGCATGCATACGTACACAGGTTGTAGTGGCGCATAAAGCATATGTACATGGGAAGTAGTGGAAAAGGGTGCGTACATCTTCAAAATTTTGGTTTTTTAGAAGAGCAACTCAGTGATGGCTTGGCAAAAAATGCAAGTAAGAGGGCCAAAGGCCAGGTATGCATGTGTAGAGAAATTTAGGGCTATAACACTCACAGTATAGAAGGTATGGATCATGAAGTTTAGGAACCTCAACACAATGTTTCTTACAAAGGAATGATCGAAGATCAAACTTATGAGACCGAGAGTGGGGATCCTATAAGTGGCCAACATGTAGAAGAACTAGTCTCAACCTTCATAAAAAAACTTGCATCTTACACACATCCTATTTTTACTGATCCACTTGGCCTACCACTCATTGATCCACCATCCATGGGATATATTTATTCCTATTCTTCTTTCCATTACTAGTTATTTCAGCCACTACACAATATTTGGCAAGAACACGTCAATTTTTGGCTTTCTAGAAGGACATGGGAATTTATCTTTATCCACAACTCCTATATTTGATATTGTTGGTGCTTCTTCTTTACTGGGAACATCGTTGACCCAGTTAACCCTAACACAAACACTTGTGAATACATCTCCCTTTGAACATGGGTCAGGTACTATTCTTGCTTCATTATTTCCACACATGCACACATCAAGTGCTTTACTTGATCGTCCCATCGGTCAGATGGTCGGCAGTCAAGTTGTTCACACAACCATGGTTACACAAGCTACTCAACCTCCATCTCAAACCTTGGAGATGAGTACACCCTATATTAGAGGTCAATATTCAATGGGAGGACAACCTTTAGCTGGGGGGAAACCTTCAACTGTAGGGAAACATTTTACTAGGGGGAACCTATGTGGTTGCAACATCAATGTTGGATGTATGGGTTGACCCAGGTTCTACCTTAGTTCTCCAACAAAACCCTAGAAACCATCAACCCCTCTGGTAAACCAGAATGAAACACTGTGCACAAAGTGCACAACGCAGTCTCACCCAAGATGGCTTATGAGTGACTACAGAACACATAAGTCGGCAGTCATGGAAGGGATCGGGGATGTTCTACTTATTTAATATGAATATTATTATACCATTCATCTATATATAACATTTATTTCATTCTACATTATCAGTATTGTGCACTACAAGAAACTATTATATCCACTCATCATTTATTCATAATTGCAGAAACAACAAAATAAAAAGCACATCACAACACATGATTTTATCGTGGTTCACCCCCCTTGGGCTATGTCCACAAAGATATTCTACTTATTTTTTATTCTTCCTCAAAATATGGCATTGAGCACACTACATCATAGGTTTAATAAAGGTGAGGATGACTAACATCGCACCAATCTCCACAGCTTGCGACCTGACCCTCAGATACAATCCATACCTTCCACAATTGACTCCATCTAAGCTCCAAAACTCTCAGAACCAGTACTAAGACCCAAAACGTATTCAAAACTAAACTCAAACTCACCAAAACTCAAGATAGATATATCATATACTCCCCCTTAACTACCTCATACATCCTCTATTTATACTACAAAAGGTGGGTAAAAACCCTTACATCATGACTCAAAACCCTAATTCTAAGTGGACTCAACTTGTCCACTTTCTAATTTCCTTATGCACACTTGTTCTTCTATCTAACCATTCCTTTCTTTGAATCTGCATTGATATTCCTTAATTCATGGCATGTTGCTTCCTTTGTCCTCTTTCGCACTTCTTTCCCTTCTTTCCTGGTGTGTGTTCATGCTTTTGGTCCATTCCTTAGATCATAGCCTCGTTTACTGCATTGAACCCAAAAATTGTCTACTCCAAAAGCCTCCCAACACTTACCTATGGCTCATCCCAAGCCTCTCAGGAAGTGTGTGCCTCTTGCACTGATTTCTCCAATTCTTTGAACTTCTTTGTGAGTGCATCTATTTGTGTCTTGGCCTGCGAACTTTTCTCTATCAGGGTCTCCACCACCTACATTGTTATGTGCTCATTTAACACTTATATACTTTCTAAATGCACCTATTCGAGTAAGAATTTATCTTCTTTCAAATATAATATAATATTATCTATTTTCTCCTACAGGGGCTCCAGTTGAGCCTGTCTGGTATGTCTTTCCCCTTGGATTGTCTTCAAATATTCTTGCAAATTTTTCATCTCCTACGCACTTTTTAGCCTGTCTGAAATACTCATCATCTTTTGTCTCTGCTTCAAATCATGGACTGCGACATTCAACTTTCCTTCCCTCTGATCCAATTGTCAGATCCCTTCGTCTTCTGTCAGGATCATCCAGATCTGCGTGGTTCTTTCGTAGACCTCTACTACTTCTTTCACTTCCAGCGCAATATTATCTTCTTTTTTTTCTTTCCTGTTGCTCCCTCTCTAATCTCACCTCTGGAGGGGTGTTTGGTGTCAGCTTCCTAACCAATTCTATTATCTCATGTTTATACCCATCCATCGTCTATGCTATCCTATTTATATTTTCTTATGTTTTGAGTTCTCATGTTAGTGCATTGTCTGGAATCATTTGGAAAACTTCCTAAAGTTTTTGCTCCAGTTTGTTTGTGCATTTTTTTCCTCCTCACGTTCGATCTGCACTTCTTTGAGAACTGTCTCTAGAACCTCCTTCTCTTCCTTGGTTATCTCCAAGTTTGTTGCATCCTTCCTAGCTCTCGACTGTACTTCTTATGTTATGCTTATCTATAACTTCTATAGCGCTTTGGTTGGTACCTTATCCAATACCAATTCCATATTTTCTATGCCCTTCACTTGTTTTTGCGCCATGTCTTCATCCATTTGAAACATGTCTTTAGTAATGCTAAAGTTTTCACTTTCCACTGTCATTATTTGTACTATATCCTCCTCACTCTGTGTTGGCATGTGTTGTTCGTGCACTTCTTGTTGTTGATGTGTTTTCCCTTTCTGTTGTCCCTGGGTAAATTGTATCTGCTCTAAGACCTTCTTGACTTTTGTCAGCTCTTGCATTATCTTCTCTCTTTTTTTTTCATCTTCATATGCTTCTGAAATGTGGTCTTGTACTCTTTATGTGACTAATTCCACATCATATTCTATTATTGTATACTGGCGGGCCTCGTTATGCACCTTCATTTTTTTTCGCGCTTCACCTGACTGTAAAATAGTTCTATTGGGTGGCCTTGATTTTGTTTTCTCTATTGTGATTGGTTTATTTGTCTCTAGTATGTCCCCTCCTGCTTGTCCCTCTTGTGCAGGGATGTTATATTCCCTATGTATTTCTCCATTAGTGGCATCTACACGGTTCTTCTATTGTGTGATCGTCTTGGGGATAAACTTTTTATGTCTAAGTTTTCTTGTTGTTTCTCTCCCCCCTGTCTTCTTCGTGTGCTCAGTTTCTCTTCTTGTATTTCATGTCAGGGTATTATTCTTCTACGAGGAATCCATTTCTTATGGTTTCCTATCTTTTTTTGGCTCCACTCGAACCTTTCATTCTTCCTACCAGTCTTTCATTTCCCATTGTTCTTACTCTATTGTGATGCAGTATCTCATCTACAACCACTCTTTCTTTGGATCCATTTTTTCCCGAATTCACATATTGTTCCTTGATGCTTTGAAGTTGGATATCTTCTTGTATTCCTCCACCACCTCTAGTGGGATCCTATAATTTTCAGCCACCTTTTACTATATTTCTTCAATATATGTCAAAAATATACTGGAGTTTGTCTATCTTTCCTTTGTGACATTTGTGTGTGACAATGTTACATAGTGTGTTGCACAACATTTTCCGATTCTTTGACATAATATGTTGTATTTTGGGTGTATCCATCCCTCTAATGAAATAAGTATGAGTAACCATGAATAGTGGAACTCTATGCCTAAGTCCTGGGCATCCTAACAACCATCCAAAATTAAATTTAAAAAATATGGACATCAGCTCAGTATAGTCCCCTTTGCACACTGTGTGGTCTTGCTATTACCCCTGTTGGCACCTCTTCCTTGTGACACTTCCTTAGAAATTTACATGCTATAATATTTGTTGCTAACCTTGTTGTGGGTTCACTAATTCTATTTATAATGATCCCCCTAAATCCTCTCTTTGTTCCATAGGTTTGATTCATTTCCTCTGCCAAGGATTTCTCCTTGGTCTTGTCATCCAGATACTATGTTAGTTTCTCACCATCTATGGGAAGACGTATTATGTTTAAAATTAAATCGGTGTCAATTGATATTTTCCTATCCAGCCACATAATTCCTCCATGCATTACTTCCAGTAATTGTTTGATGCAGTTATTTATGTCCTTACCCCTTCCAAAATGTGGGATCTCTAGTAGGTTCATTATGCCTGTGTTATATAAACTTTTTATCCATTGTTTGGGTTCTAGTATCGATACTCCTATTGCACTGACCCATTTTCTCTCCATGTATACTTGTGGCTCAAATTCTAGAAATTTATCTATGTTTTTTACATCGTGGTTAGCATATCACTGTTTATATATGCATCCTAGAAAATATGGTAAAACATTCACTCATGTTGGTATGTGCGGTAACACAAGGGTTACCTCTGGTTTCTTGTGTGGTGACCTTTGGACCATTTGTTTCCCTTTCCCCTTTGTTGGCGCCCTTGAGAGCCCTGCCTTCTGGCACATTTTCTCTTCCTCCTCCTCTTTTGCACCATAATCCTTCTGCTATGTGATCGATTCAACTTGTATGATCTCCTGTTGTGTTGGCTCTATGCCGGATTAAACCCTCAGCTCGTAGAACTTGGTTTGCTCCTCATCTTCTTCATTTATTGGCTGGACTATTTCCACACTAGGTTGTTGAATCGGGTTTTTCTCCTCTATCATGTTCTGTGGGTAAATCTACATTTGTTTTGTCATAGGCATTGGCTCCTGCTCCTCAACCACTGTAGGGCTCACTGGTTCGAAGATCGGCGAAGGAATGGCATCCAAATCCACCACTCCCTCCGATTGTGTAGGGTTTCCCACTTCCATTATTGGATCCTACAGTAGCCATGTGGCGTTGCATGTTTTCCTCATTGTCCTACTAGGAAATCCAAGCTTCAGTGGTTCCTGTTGAAATTACTAAGATAACTGAGAGGGGGGGGGGTGAATCAGTTGTAATTGAGCTTAAACAATATTAAGTATATTAAAACATTATTAATATTTCTTCAAGTGATCATCAACAATATATAGCATATGGACAGTAAAAGTAAAGAGCATCATTCACACATAAGGTATACACAGAGAAAGATTTTCATGAGGAAACCCATAAAGGGAGAAAACCTCTTCTTCTTCGAAATGATAGGCAGTCTTTTAAGTTCTGTACATCATCTATAATTGAGTATCAACTCAATGTGAGGCTGCTACCTCTATTTTACAAGCTGCAACTTGTTTGAGAGCACCAACTCTCTAGTTTCTCTAGCACCCACTAGAAGGAAGCACCA
>SNQJ01S0046297.1:13797-52496 GCA_010110895.2 Picea sitchensis
GTCCAGATATGATCTTGATTCAACGGCTGCGATTGAATCGCGATTTCGCATATCGTGATTTCTACATTCTTGTTGCATTGTTTTCTTTGCCTCTCCATGTCGCGATTCGCGAAACTCCAATATGGAGTTAGATCAATGGTCCAAATATGATCTTGATTTAACGATTGCGATTGAATCACGATTTCGCATATCGCGATTTCAACATTCTTGTTGCATTGTTTTCTTTGCCTCTCCATGTCGTGATTCGTGAAACTTCGATATGGAGTTAGATCAACAGTCCAGATCTGATCTTGATTTAACGACTGAGATTGAATCGTGATTTCGACATTCTTGTTGCAATGTTTTCTTTGCCTCTCCATGTCGCGATTCGCGAAACTCCGATATGGAGTTAGATCAATGGTCCATATCTAATCTTGATTTAACGACTGAGATTGAATCGCGATTTCGACATTCTTGATGTTCAGTGTTTTTTTCACTTCAAAGTCCCGATTCACGAAACTCCGTAATGGAGTCAGATCAACGGTCCAGATCACATCTTGATCTGACGATTGAGATTGAATCTTGATTTCGCATATCGCGATTTCAACATTCTTGATGTTCAGTGTTTTTGTCACTTCAAAGTCCCGATCCACGAAACTCCGTAATGGGGTCAGATCAACGGTCCAGATCACATCTTGATCTGACGGCTCAGATTAAATTGCGATTTCACATATCACGATTTCAAGATTCCTGTGGTTGATATTACTTGACATCTCCAACTCTTGGTCCGCGAAACTCCGACATGGACTGGAATCAACGGTCTAGATTCAACCTTGATCTGATGGCTCATATTAAATCACGATTTCAAGAGGTTAGAGAACCCTGTTCCTTTGACCCTCTAGTCAGCGAAATGACGATCTATCCCCATGTGTCCTACCCGTAAATGGACAGTCCTCCTTCTTTCAAAATTTTGTACGCCCGCTTCTCCTTGATCCAACGATGGTCGGGTCCTGCGCTTGGATCTAACGTCTGAGATCTGTCCTCCTGTTCAACGCTCTTCTTGTCTACATTCAGATATGACGACCCTCATTCTTTTGGGAATTTTGAATGGGATCCAACGATCAGAAATGCTTCTCAAACTTTACGGGCCTTCAATCATTCGATCAATGTTGCGTTTCCTTCGATCATTCGATCTTCCTGAACTTATCTTCTATTTGCCTGTCTGTTACAAACTTCTTGTACTCATGCCATCTTCATTGTTGTACTTTCCATCAATGACAAGCATTCACTGTCTGTTAAATATTTTCCATTCATTGTCTATTAAATATTTGCCAACAGTTCCATCTTACTTGAATCTGTGTAGGTTTTCTTAGAAATCTCATCGACTTCCTTCTAAATCGCTTGTTCATTCTTAGCTTTTTACTCCTTAGCTCTATGTTCTCTTGAATTCACAATGTGGCTTGTCGAACACAATTCTTTCTTCTATAGTGTTGTCATAAATTCTCCAAAGCATGTTGGGCACGATTCTTTTACTGTCATAAATGTTTGTTTCATGCCTCATTTTTCCGGTGATCAGTTTTTATTTTCCCAACTATTTCATTTTTTTGGTGTGCAACATTTTTCTATTGTCATATTTCTCTGGTGCACTGGACTTTCTTTTTGTCATATTTGTCCTCTTCCCAATATATTCACTTCTTGTCACCCTAATTTTATGTTTTTTTCGCATTGTATCTTCCAACTGTATGTCAACCATTGATCCATCTACCTACTTCTTTTTGTCTTTTTTCTTATTTTTCTACTTATTTTTCTTCGTTTTCTTCTTTTAGCTCCTACTATTTACAATATGTACAAGTCTAACTTATGTGTTGCAACTACTGAGGGTTAGTAGATCGATTGTCCCTATATAGTTTCAGTCGACTATCATTCACCATTCCTTGAACTTCCTTACCTATTAAGTCATGCAATTGTACAACACCTCCATATGTGACAAACTTGATCTCAAATGGACCTAGCCAATGCATTTTAAGCTTTCATGGGTGTTGCAAGTACTTACTATCATAGAGGAGAACCAGATCTCCTTCCTTGACGTTATTCTTATTAATATGTCTGTCATGCCAATCCTTATCCTTTTCTTTCTTTACCTCCTGATGGAAACCAACTATGATTATGTCTTCTTCTAATTCCATGATTTTAGCTAATTTTTCATGTGTTGCACCTCTTTTTTTCATGTTTGTAATAGTTGTAAGGCTCAGACTTGGTATCAAATAATCCAAGGGAAATATTGCTTCTTGTCCATACACCAATATGAATGGTTTCTTCCATGTTAGCTTATTTCATGTCATTCTATAATTCCATAGTACTGCAGGTACCTTCAAGTATCAATCATCTCTATTCACATTACAAATCCTTGTCAAGGAATTCTCCAATATCTTGTTAAATGCTTCTATTGTTTCATTATCCTAAGGGTGATATGGAGTACTCTTCTAATGATATATCTAAAATTACTCAAGCATTGCATGGATTATACTTCTAATTAAATGAGTCCCTTGACCACTCATCAAAATTCTAGGACATCCATGTAAATTCTAACCTTGTACAATATCTATTGTAAACAGATATTCAGAAAAAGAACAGAAAAGATACAATGGCAAATACAAACATTACACAGAGATTTTTCCCCTAGAAACCCAAACTGGGAAAACCAACATATTCTATATTCATTCATTGTGTTACAGTGTTTACAATACAAAATACATATAGGAGCCAGCGGCATCCAAAACCCTAACCCAATGACCTGGATTAGTCCAAAACCCGGATTCCTTAACCGGAAATAAAAAACCATCGGCAAATGAACCATATGCCAAAAAACCACCTAAATATAATGTGGTCCCAAAAAATGCAGTCTCGATGCAGAAAAAAAAATTCGGGGGCACTTCCCCCAAACCCCTATGCGCCCGACGCATACGCTCAGACACTACTACTCGTGCAAAGAATATAACACATACCCAACAATCCAAACCTTGTGACTACATGTTGAAATAAAAAACGTGTTGCAATCATTTATTGTTGTTGCCTCAACCCATATAGTTAAATGTTATGTCGTTGTAATGATATATCAATCCCCTTATCTTCTTATTGGTGGATTAATTGATCGTACAAAGTCTACTTCCCACTTATCAAATACTTGTGAAGTAACTTGAGGTCTCAATGGAATCTCATCCCTCCTGGATGGTTTTCCAACCCTTTGACAGACATCACAATTATGGCAGCATTCCTTTGAGTCCTTGTGAACTGTTGGCCACCATAATCATGTGCACAATACCTTATATGCAGTAGCTTTCCCTACATAATGTCCTCCAACTTTTACTTCATGTGATTCTTCCAAAAGGATGGAACGTTCATGTTCCATAACAAACCTCCTCAAAATGTTAACTGCACCAAGTTTGTATAAATGACCTACAATCAATTGGTAGTTTGCAGTTCTTACCACCAAATTTTTCTTCTGTGCAGTATTAAATTCTTTTGGGGCCATTCCTGTACTCAAAAGTTCAATATTGTCAGCAAAATATTCATCAGCTATATGTATTAAAAATAGTTTAGCATCCAAAAATTTGTCTTCCAAACTGGTTGGTTCATCTCCATTAGTAATTCTTGACAAATGATCTGGTCCTGCATTCAATCTCCTAGGTTTTACAACTAATTCAATGTTGAAATCTTGAAATAACAACATCCATATGCATATTATTCCCCCCAACACTGGCTTGTTGACCAAATATCAAACAAAAGAATGATCTGTAAACATCTTGAAATGTTTCCCTAATAAGTAATGTTTGAATTTTTGCACTGCATACACCATGGTCAATCCTTCTCTTTCGGTAGTATTGTAGTTCTACTCTGAGTCTGACAGCATCCTACTTGAAAATGAAATAGGGTGATCTATATCACATTTTCATTGATATGTTAGTACTTCTCCTAGGGATATTGCAGATGCATCCACATGCACATGAAATTCTTTTGACCAATCTGGAAACACCAGAATTGACGCAGTCATCATATTCTCTTTCAAAATATCCAAACTTTGTTGGCACTCATCATTCCACTGATACTTAATTTCCTTCTTCAACAATTTCTCGATCGTCACAATAATCTGGTCATATCCCCTTATAAAAAATTTGTAATACTTTGTATGACCAAGGGTACTTTTCAATTGGCGCACTAACTTCGGTGGTGGTAAATTCACTATGTCATCAATTTTAGCAGGATCAACTAGCAGACCCTATTTACACACAACATGTCCTAGAAAAATTCCAAAAGGTGCATTGAAAATACATTTCTTAATATTTAATGAAATCTTATATTGTGTACATGTATCTAACATCAATCTTAACACTTCAACATGATCCTTCAATAACATAAAGATTCTCCAATAATCCAAGTAAACTTCTAAAAACTTATGTATGAAGTCCTTAAAGACCGCTACTACTACCATTGAAAAAATGGTTGGTTCATTATTCAACCCAAATGGCATAATTGTATACTGATATCATCCCCATTCTGTAGCAAATGTGGTCTTATGTCTATCTTTTGGTGCAATCCTAATCTGATGATATCCTGAAAATCCATCTATAAATGAATAGGCTTTGTATGTAAATGGGGTGGGAAAAGGATCATGCAAGAAAACATCATTCATTTTTCTCATATATACACAAATCCTTATTTCCCCTTGCTTATTTTCAAGTACTACCATAGGGTTGATCCATTCAGATTCTTCCAGAGGTTCTATGACACCAACTTCTAACATCTTATCAATTTATGAATTCACTTTCTCCTTGTATATTGGTTTCAACCTATAATGTCTTTGTCTTATAGGCCTGGCATCTAGTTTCAAAGGGATCTTCATCTCTCCAAGTTCTCCTGCTAATCCATTCATCTTTGAGAACATCGTTGGAAAAAAATCATTGTATTTTCACAGTAGCTATATGATTCTTTATATGGTCTGATTATCCCAATAATCTCCAATGCTTGCAATCTTTGGGTTTTCTGTAGTTCCAATATTTACCTTCTTGATATTCAATGGTGCAGCATAATATTTTGAATCTAGATTTGTACCTTCTATCTCCTTCTCACCTTCGACTTATGGGATTTGGATATTGCGCAGGTTTTACTCTATTGGGTCTTCTTCTTCTGGGACATGATAACAGGGTAGCAACTGTCAAACTATCAGTTTATTCTGATATGATGTCACAATATCCACTTCAATTTATTCAAAACTCATGTCTCTGACCACCTTCAATGTTGTATCCATTTATGGACTCTCGTGTTCAAAGGAAAATGTAACCACAAAATTTTGTTGCATTTCTTCCCAAATGGCAGTTTCCCTACATTGTTCATGTTCTGTGTACCATTTCCTTTGAATTACTTCGAGTGTGTGAATGAAATGTTGTGGCCACTCTTCTGGTGGTACCAATATCCATTAGACCATACAATTGTCTATGTTTTCTCTAGGTTTTCCAAATCCATCATATTTCTCCAAAACTATGTTCTCCTAATCTGCACCAAATCTAATGCGCGGTAACCTTTTGCACTAAAACCAGTTATTAATCTTCTCCGTATGTGTTCCTCACCAACAGGAAGGTGTGGTTTTCAAAGAAATATCTAATACTAGAAATATTTTATTTTCTACTACTTTTAATTCAAACTTAATGTTGGCCCTTGACCAAGTTTTGAGGATTCTTGGTCATGTTTGACCTGATTTTGGGACTTCGACAGGTTGTCAAAGGCGGAGCGTAGGATGAAGTGGATATCATGGGATCTCGACCCCTTTTAGGGCCCTTTTTTGGATTTTGGATTATGTAACGGGTATGGGAATGTCAGCCCATGGGTTTACCCATGCTTAGGTCTATTTTGTATGTATAAACAGATGCTAAGGCGATGTAGTGAACACAAATATAAAGATATGAATGGCTAAGTGCTAGAGTTGGATTTGTGTGATCAAGAGTTGTAATCACTTTGTGCATACCATGTGAGACTTGCAGATCTAAGTTAGATTCATTGCAGGAAATTGAGGAAGGTTGTGTGCTTAGATCTATTCGGGGAAGGAGGATCTAGCGAGCTACGCAGATCTCCTGTCCTCTGCAGAGTAGGGATTTCAAGGCTCCGAGCATGTAACTGATTGAACAAGATAATAAAGAATAGAATATTTGGTGGACGTAGCCTCTGGGTGGAGTTGAACCACGTACATGTTGTGTTGCTCTAATTTGTGCGATGTGTTGATGTGTTTATATGTTGATGTGCTTAGTGTTTTAATATAGATGACTGATATGTCGATACTTAGTGCTTAATATTATGGATGGATGTTATATATGACTAACATACATGTGATTAGTGCTTGAATCTGCTAGATCTTATATGTTTCTTCATGCTAATTGTTGTTAGATGCTAGATCTGGTTGAATATTGCGATGCTCTGTAATCAGGGTTTACTGCAATGTAACTGAGACTTAATGCTGATGAATGTTGACTATTGAGTGCTTTGTTAAGTGTTAGAATCACAAATCTGTGTCCTAGCTAAGGTTGCAGACACTTGAGTTCTGCAACCACCCCTTCCTCTACCTCGGGTGAGACTTCATATGCTTCGCAGGTGTTGCCGAAAGGGCCGGTAGTTAGGGTTTTGTTGGTGCGTTGTTGGTGCGTTGAACCCTAGGTCTTCCCTTGTGCCAACGCTTAATTAGAAATTATTCTAATTCATTCAGGCCATAAAAAGTAGGAGGTTATCTTACCTCTGTACCAACCCATCTTAGTGTGCGCGTCATTCTGGCGCATCTTCTGGTAGATAATTCATGTAATCGATTTTTTCAGTTCTCCATTCTTGTGTCAGAGTCTGAAGCACAAGAACTAATACTCCTCCAACTTATCATTCTATATGAAGTTGGGTTGATGTAATCATCTTCGCACGTGGTAGTTCTATAAAATTGATTTACATCTTATGCTATAAAATTTTATGTCACAGGTTCCACATACCTTCCTCCTTCTGAGGGATATAAGGGTGCAATAACTATGTATTCTCTAGACTCAAATATCATCTTCCTTGTCTTCAAATTGATAATAGTCCGGTTATCAAAATCCAAATCGAGACCCAACAATGTTGGATATGGTGAAGTGTTGTCCACTATGTCAATGACTTCAAAGTTTTTCATGGTGCACACACCATATAGATCTAATGGTATCCCCTTCAATCTACCAATTGGTACCACTCTATGTTGATTTTACAACTTCAATTGGATAGGTGAATAACCCAATTGAGGTTCTCCCATAGCTTCCCATGTCTTCTTTGGCAGAACATTGACTTCAGACCCTAAGTCTAGTATGATATCCCCCATATTAAAATCTCCATTGTTTGCATTCAACCTAAATTCCCTACTTGTTCTTCTATTCTTCCAGACCTAATTCACTGTCTTTACCCCTTCTTCCCCAAGATTACACTTTTATAATAGATTTTTTAATATTTGTAAAGAGTTTCTATCACTCAACAACTTCACACAAGACCCAAAAAAGTTTCTTAAATTACTTACTTTCTCTAAACATTTCTCTTTGTTGGTCTGATCAAATAAGGGAGGCATGTCATACACTGGTACCTCATCTCTTGGATTTGTTCCTGAAGTAGATGCAATATTTTCCTTTGAAATATCATGTCTAGCTTATTTGAAAGTCTTATTTTCTTTGTGTGCATCAAACTTTTGCTCAAGCATTGTGTTAGTCCCTAAAGTTGCACTTGACTATGAGAGGGCAAGCTAGGGCATCATCGGTTTATTGCAAAATGTTTAGAAACTTTTTATAATTTGGTTTTTTAAATAAGGTGGTTGAAAACTGGCTCAAGGTTATAACATAACATGAAAATCAAATTCAGAACATAGCATATCCCATTGACTGAATAAAAGGTAGACACATAGATGGATTAAACCAATAAGAAAAAAAAGAAGATGAAGCCTTCAATTTTTCAACTTCACATGAATTCTTGTCTTAGAATATCATAAAGAAACAAGACCATCAGCTTGATATCAAAACTTGAAAGATAATTTCCACAGTAAATTTTTCAATGTATTAATTAACAGTCAAGAATCAAAAGCATTACAATCTGAATAATGAATTCAAGCATGAAGAAAGAAAAACATAGTAGAAAAGAGTGTCTAACCATCCATATGCCTTTTCTATTAAGTGTCAAATAGAACATAAATGCCTTTACAAGGAGTTTCACAAAAAGGTCCTCTAGATCTCCAATTTTTCGACCTGAACATAGTCTTTCCTCTGCCTATTTAAACTACCCATAAAACCTCCAGATCATATCATCTAGTGTAGCTTTAATGACTAGATTTGAATAGTATCTATATACTAGGGAAGTTAACTCAAAAAGAGCTTTTACAATCCAAAAATATATCATTGCTCAACAGCTTGATATTGTATGGTCTTTCTAGCATTACATTTGATTCTACAAAACACGGATTAGTTTGATTTAGTCAAACAGTTCGAGGTCTTAGCATCTCACAGGCCAAAAATGAGTAGACACTGCCATATTTCCTGGAAAACATTAAAATTGTGACTGTAGCAATCTTCATGAAACCTTTAGGATATAATCACAGCAGTAGCTTTAGCATTTTTCTATTTGATCTTTGTGGTAAGCACGACATTGTGCCAATAGAGTCTGAAGTATATTTCTCTGATTTCTTTGAGCAATGCCCTTTGCTCTTTTTTCTTCTTTTTTAATCCTTGAATCCTTTCTTGCTGATGAGCATTCCATTGTTCTATTTGTGCCTTTTCTTTCTTTAACTATCTCACTGTTTTCTAGAATTCCTTGATCCTTTCTTTATCAGTTCTGATTTTAACCCTAAATCATGAGCACTCTTCAAAAGGTGCAAGCTCATTCAGATTTAAGGTAAATTTGGGTTCTTTCTCTTTAAATTGGTATTTAGAAACCAATCTTGAGCTATGTTCTTCATCAAAACTTGTTGAATCTATGGCTTCAGGTACATCTGATATGTGATCTGAGTCTACAAGGTAATCATGTTTATTCTCAGGAATCTCACTGATACCTTTAGCAATTTCTTTAGCTTTTTCTAATCTGGTTGTAGCTCTCGTTACAGGTCCTGTAGATGATGAAAACATTTGTTTACCTTTTTTTACTGGTTTCTTAAGCAATGAAGATCTTTTTGCCCTTTTCCTGGTACCTACTTCAATACTTTCAGAGTCATCTTCTATAACTATGACATTTTCTTTTTTGATTGATGGATTAAACATGGCTTTTGACTTCAATATGTACTTGTTGGTAACCCTAGTAGAATTCCTTCTATGTTTTTAAGACGCAGACACACCTTTAACCTTTGTCCTTTTGACTGCAGCACCCCTTTTACTGGTTGATGGTGATTCATGCTTGGTTGTAGTTTGAGTATTAAAATCTTCATCAGAACCATCTTCCCCTTTAACATCTTCTTCAGAAAACATTTTAATTTTTGGATCCAACTTAGGTATTTTACCTCTGTTATTCCTCGTCACCCTGATATCAGGCATTTCTTCTTTAACAGGGGCTTCATAAATTGAAATATTTTTCTTCTGTGTAACTGTATTTTTTCCTTTGCCTTTCTTCTGTTTGTTGGACTGTGTGTTAGGGTTTAAAGATTGCATGAGATAGCTCTAGGGCTTCTGTAATTCTCTCAAAGAAGACATAACTAAAGTCTTAATTAAGACTTGATGAAATAGACTACTCTTTGCATTGGTGCAGAGTGACTGCACTCTCTTTGACATCTTTGTCAAGATTTTGAGTAGAAAATAAGACAGATTTAAGGGGTAATTGCCATTTAAATGCATTAATATTCTAATGTGGTAGATATATACTAGTGAAAATCTACCTTCGTAGGTGATATACCTATGGATAACGATCAGAGCAGTGTGCCATTCAGGTCTAATCCAACTACGAGGAAATCCCCTTCTCCAATTCAGATTTTGCTTATCTGGAAGTAGGAATTGATTGACAAACTCTGTAACCACATGCTCTTTCTTCCACCATCTTTCTCCTCCAACCACCAATATACAAGCTTTAGCAATTGTCTGTTCTGTCACTAGCATCAAACTCTTCCCAATATCCACCTCGTGACCATCAAAGTTCAGTGCAAACTCCATGGAGACCTACTCATCGTAACCTTGAAAAGTGGTAAGGAATTCAAACCACCCAGCATCTCTAAACCTTTGAGCCATTTGAGGATAATCTTCAAGGAGTTCAGCACCCTCGGGTTCTAATCTGACTGCATGTCCACTCCTCTTAGGCACCATCAAAACACAATGCTATAACTAGCACGATTCGGGTTCCGAATTTTCCACCTGCAATCTGTTAGTATATAACATTCTTCTGAGAAAATATAATGATTTTTGAGAATTGGGTGATTTGAAATGAGTCCTTCGAGGGTACAGAGAAATCCTATTATGAAATGGTTTGATTCACTAAATGATTCCAAGCTATTGTGGGACACATGCAAACTCTCAAACCACGATCTGTGTCATCATAATGAAATCTGGGTGATAAGCACATATCAAGGTATGATTATCTTTGCACTACAGGAATAAGGCTATTCCCATAGTGCTATTAATGACTTATAATTTGAATTTGTAAAGTTCAAACAGGCATATAAAGTGACACATCATTTAAAACCATGTCTTACAGCTCCAAACTTAAATAAATTATTCAAAAACTAAAATGCAAACCATAAGACACTAAAAACAAAGATCAAAATCAATTGGAAGCAGAAAATGAAGTGCAGGTAGGAAGGGTTTTGGATTAAGGTTTCTCACAAAATCAAAATAAAAAATTAGAGACTAACACTAGCTCCTTCTAGGGATGTTTTGGATTAAGGTTTCTCACAAAATCAAAAGAAAAAATTAGAGACTAACACTGGCTCCTTCTGGGGATGGATCTTTGATAATAAACTCCAAGAACTGCAGACCAATGCCTTTAATTCACTGATCTCTCTGCATCTGTCAGTCTTTTATTCTCAGCATAACTGTAAAAACAATTCCATTGGGTATATGGAGTCTTTATTGAAAAGAAAACCTATTGTACTAACTGAAAACATGATGAGTCATTAGAGAAAATAGTGCTTCAAGAACCTCCCATTCACTGGGCCCCCAAAAGTTTCTGTGTTGTCTAAATTATGCAAGAGAAAAGTGTTATTGTTCATTACCTTAGCTATTCTGAAAGGACCATACCATAGGTTATCAAACTTTCCATGTTTTTCTTTATCCTCTCTCCTGGCATCCCATCTTAACACCAAATCTCCCTCATTGAAAATATATTTCTTAGTTCCCTTATCGAATGTAGCCTTGATTTTTCTCTGGTGAGAAGAATCTTTCAGATTCACCTGTTCTCTGACCTGCTGAACTTCAATCATCTGAAAAATTCTAGTTTGGATATCATTGGGTTCTTCTAGCTCTTCTTGTAGAAACTTTAAAACTGGCAGGCCCAATTGAGTTGGAAAAATAGCTTATGTCCCATATACCATCTGGAAAGGAGATTTCCCAATAGAATTCTTGTTGCTGATATGATCAGCCCAAAGGGAAAACTTTAACTTGGAATCCCATGATTTTTTATTTTCTGCCAGTAGTTTTTTGATAATTCTTATCAGAGTTTTATTGGAAGATTCTACCAATCCGTTCCCTTGGGGGTAGTAGGGAGTAGAATGAACCAATTTGATACTATACTTATTGCAGAATTCAATCATGGAATTTGATTTAAAATCATGTTCATTATCAGTGACCAGTTTTTTAGGATAGCCAAACCTGGAAAAAATATATCCTTCTAGAAATTCCATGATTACCTTGTATGTTGTATTCCGAGTCGGAATTGCCTCAATCCACTTCGTAAAATAATCTGTGGTTGTAATAATCCATCTATGTTGTCCTGAAGATGATGGATTAATATCTCCGATGAAGTCCAATCCCCACTATTGAAATGGTCCATGGGTGATGATTGGTTTCAGAGGAAAAGATATAAGTTTATGCTTTCCAGCAAATTTCTGATAGGGTTCACATGCCCTGACCTGAGCAAAAATATCTGAGAATAGAACTGGCCAGTAATAGACTTCTCTAAGAATCTTGAAGACAATAGCCTTCCAATGATGATGGACTCCATAGACACCATGATGTATATCATGAGATATTTTCTTAGCTTCTTTTTCATCCACACACCTCAACAGAAAACCGTTGGGGTCTTTCTAGAACATGGTCTGATCAACAATGCAGTACTTTACTGCTCTTAAATTTAATGATCTGAATTTTGATTTATCNAAAAAATATGATATATTTGTACCATCGTGAAGAAACATACTTGTTGTTTACCTGTGAATTTGTTTCTTCAATCTGGACAGAAGAATCTTGTGTCATGTCTGAAAGATGGTACAACCCAATTGCTTTGCAATTAGATTTTGTCATTAATTTGGCAAGGCCTTGTCCCTTTATCAGCTAAGTAGGCTTTATGGTGAGATCATACTCCAGGATTTTTGTTATCCATTTCCCTTTCTTTTCTTCACAATCAGGCTAACCAATATTTCTTTAACTGCACTGCTTGGGACATAAGCTGTAATTTTAGATTGAAGAACATATACTCTGAAGGATTTCAGAGCCTTTACTAAGGCATAGGTCTATTTTTCTATTATATCATACTTCAATTCAGAGTCTCTGAGGGTTTTGCTAAAGAAGGATATGGGTTGCTCATATCCTTGCTCATTTCTTTGTAGAAGAACAACAACTATGGTATTTTCTGATGCAAATGAAAAAATCATGAATTCTTTGGAGTAATTTGGGATAATTAGAACAGGTGCCTGAACAATATCTTGCTTGATACTTTCAAAGGATTCTCTTGCTTTTGGTATCCACTTAATTTTTGCATCCTTTTTCAACATGTCAGTAATGTACTTGACAATCTCTGCAAAGTTAGGTATAAACCTCCTTAAAAAAATAATTTTACCAATGAAGGAATGAATAGACTTTTTATTTCTCAGAATGTCTATTTGTTGGATAGCCTTTACTCTTTCAGGATCTATTTTAATACCTTCAAGTGAAATGATGTGTCCTAGAATCTTTCCTTCCTCCATGGAAAAATGTGATTTTTTGGGATTAAGTGATATACCGTACCTCCTACACTTCTCAAAGGTCTTCTTCAAGTGTTGTAAATGTTCTTTGTCGGATGCTAAAAAATATAGTGATGTCATCAAGGTAAATAACCACAAACCTGTCTTTCTCCCCAATGAAAGTGATGTCCATAGCCCTTTGAAATGTGGCTCCTGCGTTCATCAATCCAAAAGACATATTTTCGTACATAAAAGTGCCCCAAGGAGTGGTAAAAGATGTTTTCTTTTTGTCCTCTTCCATTACTAATATTTGATTGTACTCAGAGTATCCATCAAGCATAGAGATTCTCTTTGCGCTGACAACTCTTTGTAAGATATAATCCATTTTTGGTAATGGATAATTGTCTTTCAGAGAGCACTTGTTTAGATTCCTGAAGTTCACACAAAGCCTTATCTCTTCGTTCTTCTTGCTAACATGTACAAGGTTGGCTACCCATTCTGAGTATCTCAGTGGAACTATGATTTTTGCTTCTAGCAACCTTTTCATCTCCTTTTCAATTATAGGTAATAGTAAAGGATTAAATTGCCTGCACTTTTTATTAACGGGTTTTGATCCAGGTTTCACAATAATTTTGTGATGAATAATCTTTGTATCAAACACTTTCATATCTTCATAAGACCAGGCAAATATATCTGAATATTGTTTCATTAATTTGACATATGCTTCTTTATGTTTTTGTGACAGTTTTCTAGATATTTTGACCAACCAGGGGTTTGCATCCAGACTAATGTCACAGTCCACTACATTTGTTTCTTCTGTTTGGATAACAGCCTTCCTGGAAACATCATTATTATCGAACAACCTCTCTAGTGGAACCAAACCTTTGGGCAGATGGTTTGTCTTCAATTCAATGATTTTGTGGCCAGCAATAGTATCTTGAAGGACTTCTGCAGCATGTATTTATGCTTCACCATTTTCATCATCTTGATCTATTGAAATGTTAGAAAACTCTTCAATAGTTTTCAAAAATCTTTGAATTTCCTCATCGTCTTTAAAAACCTGCCAATGTTTTATATTATCCAGTATTGAGGGTCTGTGTCTGACTTCAACTTTGGACTTCAGATTAGGAAACATTGGAGTTTTAAATTTGCTAGCTGCAAGTGCCAAAGAGTCAGCCTGTTGATTCAAATTTTTGTGCACAAAAGTAATATTGAATGCCAAAAAGAAATTATCCACATAATCCCACACCTCATTTCTATATTGTTTTAACCTTTGTTGTTTGGTTTGATAAATATTCTTGATATGGTGAATAATAAGTTATGAGTCTCCAAAAACAGACAGCTTATCTATACCCATATCTCTAGCATCTTTCAAACCTAACAACAAGGCTTCATACTCACTGAAGTTATTAGTGGTGTCAAATTCAAGTTTATATGGCATAGGAATAACCTCCTTGGTAGGGGAAATGAAGACAATTCCAGCTCCAGAACCTTCTTTAGAACATGCTCCGTCAAAATACATTTTCAAACAAAATTGTCTTTACTGTCTCCAATTGCAGTTGTTGTCTTTCTGACTGATACTTCTGCCATCTCATCACTCATATGAAAAATAGAAGAACCAAGATCATCTTCTACAACATATATAGGATGATTAGTGGGATTATTGTGATCACTTACCAAATAAGACAATCTAACTTCTCTATATAATCTTCGTTGTTCCCCGCCAAAAACAGGTATGGTTGCATAGATAAGATCCATCTATAGAGTACCACCTACCTTCTTAGCCCAAGATCTTGAAAGAAGCATTCTAAATTTTGGTGGTATGTTAGCCACTATAACATCTAATACCACACTTTTCATAGGTAATTGGGAAAGAGTAACAACCACATCTTTCATAACTCCAAGGCATTTGACTTTCTTGGAGTCAAAATATTATAGATCATGATATGGTCTAGTAATGTCCAACCCTAATTCTTCCATCACCACCATAGGCATGACATTATGCGAGGCACCAGAGTCCATTAAGCAGTTGTGCAATATCTTGTCATGGACATTTAATGAAATGTAGAATGGTGGAGAGGCATCAATTTTGTCTTCAATGTGAGGTCCAATAGTTATAGCAGGGTGTTCATCCTCTAGATTGATTGTATCTGAAAAGGTGACATGAGCTAGAGCCTATAGAGCCTTGAGGAAAGTCTTTCTGAAGGGTTTTGTTTTCATGAGTTCTAATAATGGCACTGAAATCTTGATTTTCTTGATTTCGTGTTCTAAACTGAAAGAAGAAACATTTATGTCTGGTTCCTTTATCTCAACAGTACTATCCTTAGCAGGTTGTTTCAATGGTTGATCAGCTTGAATCTTGGGACTACCTTTGATAATTTATTTTTTAACTGGAGTATTGGCCTTCTTTGTGGAAACAGGTGTATCTACTTTAGGTGCATTCAAACCAGATCTAAGATTGTATTTTTTCCTTTTAGGTTCCTGTTGGACAATCTCATCTTCATCCCCTTCCTCAAACTGGTTTGCAATCAAAGCATCTTCATAATCATGTTGTGTCACATGTAGAGGAGACGATTCAGAATCATTCAAATGAACTGCAGGGTCTTCTTTTGTATCATCTTCATCCTCCTCCTCATCTACTGCATTATTCTGAAAAGGAGGCAAAACCTTTTGGTCATCTTGGTTTTTTCTTTCTCTTGGTAATATTTGAGGTACATTGTTTGGCCTCCTAATTGGATTTGGATTTCTCTAACCACTCTCCTGTGTAGGTCCACTGAGTTGTTTTTGTTCCATCTTCAACCTTTCCATTTTAGATGTTAAAGTTTTCATCATCTTAGCCATTTCATCCATTTTAGAATCAGATGTTGAATTAGAAGATGAAGGCAACTCTTCCTTTTTCTTTTTCCTGTCTCTATCACTTCTAGACTTCAATTTGTCTGTTGCTAATATGTTTGATTCTACCTCGATAGTAGCATCTTGCATCAGGATGAGGGTAGCAGTTCTTCTTTCCCTAAGAAACAAGGAAAATTTGGCATCGAATGCATTGGAAAAAGTGATTTTAGATGATGTCTCTAAAGGTTTAATCTCCTCTGGAATTTTACCATACATCTGGTTGAACCTTTTGGTAAAATCAGGTATTGATTCACCTTGTTTCCTCCTTAAAGCACTGAATTCGGTAATGTAGTATAAAAAGTCTTTCTTGTCTATCCAGTGTTTAAGAAAGGCATCATCTAAGGCTACGATATCAGCAATTGAATTAGGAGGAAAACTCCTGAACCACTTTGTTGCTTCCCCATTTAGACTCTGTACGAATAATCTCATCCACACATCAGCATGCTCTACATTGAAATTATCTTCAAAACTATAAAATGAACTCAAATGCTCTTCAGCAGTAACTGCTCCATCTCCATTGAATCTAGGCAAGTATCTCATATAATCATTTGGTGGAAAGTAATACATGACTTGTGGAAGAACCAAAGGGGCATACCTTGGTGCAACTATTTCATCCATTCTGTCTGCAGCCATATTAGCTATTTTTGGAGCTTTGGGAGTGAGCAAGATTGGTGATGTTGAAGGTGAAAGTGTCCCTTGTGTATTACAACTTATATGTACTAGCACTAATTCTTGATCTTTAGCAAATAAGGATTTCTCTTCTAGACTACGATCAGCTAATGGGTTGAGAAACAGAGGATTCTCAAAAGAAAAATAATGTGATCTAAAATCCTCAAATGAGAGAGATTTAAGAGATGATGAAGGTGTCTCTGGTTCACTCTTAATATATGTTCTTTTTCCTCTCAAAGTTTCATTCATAGGAAAGATGTCTGGATATTCCTGTTTAATGATTTCAGTAAGTAACTTCCACTATTCTAGATTTAATTTTGAAATAGTTGAAGGCAATGAAACTGTAGCAGGCTCAATAACAGGTTTAATTTCACTTTCAGGATTCACCTCTTCATCTAATTGGGTTTTGGTGATTTCAGAGGATTGTCCTTGAAAAATTTCTGAAGACAATTTTCCTTTTAAGAGTGAAGACTGTCCAGAAAGAACTTTGGGTTTTCTTAGTAACTTTTCAGGATCTGGAACTACTGCAACAGGCTCAGGATCTGGATTTTTCCTGGTTACTGGTCTCTTATTAAATGATGAAGAAGTTAGAGGAGTTGTAGGTCCTTTACCTTCTCTTTTAGGAGCCAGAATTACCACAGAGGAGTCACCAGGTGAATAATCACAGTCTTAAATAATGTCCAAAACCTTGTTCACCATCAAGATCTGAATCTAAACTTGTCATTTCCCCAGGGAAGATATCTCCATTTCTTCGTCCCCGGCAACGACGCCAAAAATGTTAGTACCTAAAGTTGCACTTGACTGTGAGAGGGCAAGCTAGGGCATCATTGGTTTATTGCAAAATGTTTAGAAAGTTTTTATAATTTGGTTTTTTAAATAAGGTGGTTGAAAATTGGCTCAAGGTTATAACATAACATGAAAATCAAAGTCAAAACATAGCATATCCCATTGACTGAATAAAATGTAGACACATAGATGGATTAAACCAATAAGAAAAAAAAGAAGATGAAGCCTTCAATTTGTCAACTTCACATAAATTCTTGTCTCATAATATCATAAAGAAACAAGACCATCAGCTTGATATCAAAACTTGAAAGATAATTTCCACAGTAAATTTTTCACTGTATTAATTAACAGTCAAGAATCAAAAGCATTGCAATATAAATAATGAATTCAAGCATGAATAAAGAAAAACAGAGTAGAAAAGAGTGCCTAACCATCCATATGTGTTTTCTATTAAGTGTCAAATAGAACATAAATGTCTTTACAAGGAGTTTCACAAAAAGGTCCTCTGGATCTCCAATTTTTTGACCTAAACATAGTCTTTCCTCTACCTATTTAAACTATCCATAAAACCTCCAGATCATATCATCTAGTGTAGCTTTAATGACTAGATTCGAATAGTATCTATCTACTAGGGAAGTTAACTCAAAAAGAGATTTTACAATCTAAAAATAGATCATTACTCATCAACCTGATATTGTATGATCTTTCCAGCAGTACATTTGATTTTACAAAACAGGGATTAGTTTGATTTAGTCAAACAGTTTGAGGTCTTAGCATCTCACAGGCCAAAAATGAGTAGACACTGCCATATTTCCTAGAAAACATTAAAATTATGACTGTAGAAATCTTCATGAAACCTTTAGGATATAATCACAGCAGTAGCTTTAGCATTTTTCTGTTTGAGCTTTGTGGTAAGCACGACATTGTGCCAATAGAGTCTGAAGTTTATTTCTCTAAGTTCTTTGAGCAATGCCCTTTGCTCTTTTTTCTTATTTTTTAAGCCTTGAATCCTTTCTTGCTGACGAGCATTCCATTGTTCTATTTGTGCCTTTTCTTTATTTAACTGTCTCACTGTTTTCTGGAATTCCTTGATCCTTTCTTTATCAGTTCTGATTTTAACCCTAAATCCTGAGCACTCTTCAAAAGGTGCAGGCTCATTCATATTTAAGGTAACTTTGGGTTCTTTCGCTTTAACTTGGTATTTAGAAACCAATCCCGAGATATGTTCTTCATCACAACTTGTTGAATCTATGGCTTCAGACACATCTGATATGTGATTTGAGTCTACAAGGTAATCCTGTTTATTCTCAGGAATCTCATCGATACCTTTAGAAATTTCTTTAGCTTTTGCTAATCTGGTTGTAGTTCTCATTACAGGTCTTGTAGATAATGAAAACATTTGTTTACCTTTGTTTACTGGTTTCTTAAGCAATGAAGTTCTTTTTTCCCTTTTCCTGGTACCTTCTTCAGCATTTTCAGAGTCATCTTCTATAACTATGACGTTTTGTTCTTTGATTGATGGATTAAACATGGCTTTTGACTTCAATCTGTACTTGTTGGTAACCCTAGTAGAATTCCTTCTAGGTTTTTGAGACACAGACACACCTTTAACCTTTGTCCTTTTGACTGCAGCACCCCTTTTACTGGTTGATGGTGATTCATGCTTGACTGTAGTTTGAGTATTAAAATCTTCATCTGAATCATCTTCCCCTTTAACATCTTCTTCAGAAAACATTTCGATTTCTGGATCCAACTTGGGTCTTTTACCTCTACTATTCCTCGTCACCCTGATATCAGTCATTTTCATCTTTAATAGGGGTTTCATCAATTGAAATGTTTTTCTTCTGTGTAACAGTATTTTTTCCTTTGCCTTTCTTCTGTTTGTTGGACTATGTGTTAGGGTTTAAAGATTGCATGAGACAGCTCCAGGGCTTTTGTAATTCTCTCAAAGCAGACATAACTAAAGTCTTAATTAAGACTTGATGAAATAGACTGCTCTTTGCATTGGTGGAGAGTGGTTGCACTCTCTTTGACATCTTTGTCAAGATTTTGAGTAGAAAATAAGGCAGATTTAAGGGGTAATCGCCATTTAAATGCATTAATATCCTAATGTGGTAGATATAGACTAGTGAAAATCTACCTTCGTAGGTGATATACCTATGGATAACGATCAGAGCAGTGTGCCATTCAGGTCTAATCCAGCTGTAAGGAACTCCCCTTCTCCAATTCGGATTTTGCTTATCTGGAAGCGGGAATTGATTGACAAACTTTGTAACCACATGCTCTTTCTTCCACCATCTGTCTCCTCCAACCACCAATCTACAAGCTTTAGCATTATCTGTTCTATCACTAGCATTAGCATCTTCCCGATCTCCACCTCATGACCATCAAAGTTCAGTGCAAACTCAATGGAGATCTGCTCATTGTAACCTTGAAAAGTGGTAAGGAATTCAAACCACCCGGCATCTCTGAACCTTTGAGCCATCTGAGGATAAGCTTCAAGGATTTCATCACCCTGAGTTCTAATATGACTACATGTCCACTCCTCTTAGGCACCATCAAAACACAATGTTATAACTAGCACGATTCAGGATCTGAATTTGCCACCTACAATCTGTTAGTATATAACATTCTTCTGAGCAAATACCTGCGCCTAAAATTCAGCAAAATCAGACATAGAATGACAGGTTCAATATAATGATTGTTGAGAATTAGGCGATTTGAAATGAGTCCTTCGTGGGTACAGAGAAATCTGATTATGAAACGGTTTGAATCACTAAATGATTCCAAGCTATTGTGGGACACATGGGAACTCTCAAACCACGATCTGTGTCATCATAATGAAATCTGAGTGACGGGCGCATATCAAGGCATAATTATCTTTGTGCTACGGGAATAAGGCTATTCCTGTAGCACTATTAATGACTTAGAATAATTTGAATTTGTAAATCTCAAACAAGCACATAAAGTGACACATCATTTAAAACCATGTCTTACAACTCCAAACTTAAATAAATTATTCAAAAACTGAAATTGAAACCATAAGACACTAAAAACAAAGATCAAAATCAACTGGAAGAAAATAATGAAGTGCAGGTAGGAAGGGTTTGGGATTAAGGTTTCTCACAAAATCAAAAGAAAAAATTAGAGACTAACACATTGTATTCTTCCTGAACCACTGGTACTGATCCTGATCCTTATTTGTTGCATCGGCTCATGTATTAACTCCACCTATAATGACTATATGGATGTTATTTCCATCTTCTCTATTTTCCACAACAATCTGTTCTGCATTCTAATTATTTTGGTTCCTCTTGTCCTATATATTTGTCAACAGTGTCAAGCAGTCTTTTGTCTCATGGTCTAATGCGTGACAATGCATACATGTCGCGAGTGGTTGTGTACAATATCTTGCATAGTGTCTAGGTTTTTGACAGTTATGACACACTATTGGTCCTCTTCCCCTTCCAAAACCTCTTCATCCACGACCTCCTCCTGTGAAGGCTCCTATGTTTCCTTGATTATCTCTGCGTGGTGTATTATACTAAGGTGTCTGGTTATACTATGGCTATGCATTATTTTACTATGGTGGTGTTGCACACTGTCGAATTGTTATACTGCGGTGGTGTTACAAATTGTTGTGTGTTATTGAACTATGATTTTGCTTGAAACTGTTGCACAGTATTGTATTATGGCTACTGCGCAGGTTGTGTTTTCATTAATTCATCCTACACCCAATATGCATCTGATGTCATCTCCTTCATTATCTCCAAGGTTCTACAATCCTTGTCTTCATGTCCAACTGACTTGTAAAAATTACAAAATGTATTCTTCGGTATTATCTGATACTTTTTCATCATGGGACAATGATAAGGATCATGCCCATGTGTTCTACATATCTCACACCATGATCCTCCTGAAGATAAAGGATTTGGCATATCATCTCCTATATACTGCGCAAATAATGGACACTCATTCTTATGATGACCTTCTATCTTACATAGTGTACACCAGACATATTCTCTTTTCTCCTTACCTTTAATCTAATTCAACTGAAATGTAAGTTTATTCATATCTTCTATCATCTCTTCTACAGTTGGTTATGTGTTCTTATACTTTTTTTCTTCTAATTGCAAGGCTGCCTACGGAGCCTCAGCCTGACTCTGGAATTTTTGTTGTCTTAAAGGATACTTCAAGTGTGGCAATAAAGAGTTAACAAATAAATTTCTATGTTGTATTTCAGTAATAGGGAACTTCAACTTACCTTTTAATTTTTTGAACTTCTAGTCAACCTCCTAGATTTATTCTCATGGATTCTACTTAATCTCTATCATCTCATTCATGAACTAATCCTCTGAACTTGGTTTATGAAATTAATTTATTAATTGCATCTTCACTTCTATGATAGTTGTAGGCATTCATGTTGTATTATTTACTGTGAGATCCATATACCAATCCAATGCGCAGTCTCTGAATGTGAATTCCAATTGTGCAACCTTTATATCTTCATATGTAATCTTCTTTGCTACCCAAATATTTTCACAGATAAACAAGTTCTTTTTTGGGTCCTCCGACCCTTCTCCATGGAACTCAGATAAACTAATAGTTGGATCGTGTTCTTCCATTGTGAAGTTTGATGTACTACCACCTCTTTCTGGTGTAGATACTTGACTACTTCTTGTTGAACTTCTGATTCTACCTAAATTTCCACTGGACCCTCGTCTTGTAAAAATCCTTCTACCACTAATCACTTGTTGGTTAATCAATTTTTCTTCTTAATGTGTCTTAGTCGCACATGGGGTTGTGGGTTCCACACTAATTTGGATCTGGAATGGAGATATGTCTTCTACGTCGAACCCTTTACCTTTGGTTTTCCTCTCATATGTGGCGCATAATATTTCCTCAATCTGCCCCATCGCATGGAGATCCACTACCTCTTCCTCATCAATGTCCAATCCCTCTCACTCGGCTACTTCCCTCTTCTTACTATTGATATTATACAGTTAGGGTCATTTGATGTGTGTCACTCATGATTTCCTTATTATTTCCTTGATCTGTTCCTCATCCATCATAATGGGGTCCATTGTTTCCTTCTTTTGGACTCTCTCCAGAGCCTTCTCCACATCTCATATCTTCCTTAGTGCTTCCCCCATTTCCCCCATGTGTGAAACGTGATCTAGTTGTATGATTCCATGGTCATCATGCCTTTATCATTCAATAAGATATTGATTGACGTGTAAAGTGACCTGATGTACCTCCCTCTAGGTCCCTTTAAGAAATCCTTCTCTGCAGTAGTATATGAGTTCACTGTATCTACTGCAAACTCGGTAATAATGTCTGCAATAATATTGTCTAACCAGAAATCTAATAAGCACGTGAATTTATTATTAACCCTTTCCAATCATGCAATGTTCTCAATAGTCCACTCTATTGGCCTTATCCAATTAGTCGAGTGATTATCCTTCAACCTCAACAACCACTCATGTAATAATTCTGGAAAATAACAGAAATATGCCTCATGAAAATTAGTAAACACATACCTCTGTAGATGCTGGCATGGTGTATACCTGGAACTTTTGTTATCTTTCTGTGAAAACTCTAGTTGCTTTGTCTCCAACTCATAGGATTCCATGGCCTAAACATCCCCTTTTACGACTTCATTCTCTTCATCAAACCCCTTCCAGTCTGTTCTTCTATGTTCCATATGGAAACAAAACCATTTGTTGGATGTATGGTATGACCCTGGTTCTACCTTAGTTCTCCAACAAAACCCTACAAACCATCAACCCCTTTGGTAAACCAGAAGGAAACACTACGCCTAGAGTGCACAACGCAATCTCACCTTAGATGACTTATGGGTGACTGCAGGATGCATATGTATGCAGTCATGGAAGGGATTGGGGATTTTGTACTTCTTTAGCATGCATATTATACTACCATTGATCTAGATCTAACAGTTCTTTCATTTTTCATTATCAGTACTACACACTACAAGAAACTATTCTAGCCATTCATCATTTATTCATAATTTTAGAAACAACAAAATAAAAAACACATCACAACACATTACTTTACCATGCTTCACCCCACTAGGCTGCGTCCACAAAGTTCTTCTACTTATTTATTATTATTCATCAAAATATGGCATTGCACTCACTACATCATAGGTTTAATAATGGTGAGGCTAACCAACATTGCACCAAGCTCCATAGCTTGTGACCTGACCCTCAGATACAATCCATACCTTCCAAAAATAACTCCATCTAAGATCCACAGCCCTCGGAACTAGTATTGTGACCCAAAACTTAATCAAAACTGAACTCAAACTCGTCAAAACTCAAGATAGAGATATCATATACTCCCCTTAGCTACCTCATACATCCTCTATTTATACTACAAAATGTGGGTAAAATCCCTTACATCGTGACTCAAAAACCTAATTCTAAGTGGACTCAACTTGTCCACTTTATAACTTCCTTATGCGCGATTGGTCTTCGACCCAATTGTTCCCTTCTTTACTCTGCATTTATCTTCTTTAATTTCTGGCACGCTGCTTCATTTGTCCTCTATCACACTACTTTCTCTTCTTTCCTAGTGCATGTTGCTACCTTTGGTCCATTCCTTAGCTCTTAGCCTTGTTTACTACACTGAACCCCAAAATTTGCATGCTCCAGCAATCAACAAGCATGGGGGAAATTTGCTCTTGCAAGTCCTTTTATCCCTACTTCCACTAGCCTGTATCCTAGAAATCCATATCAAGGAGTTTTTAATCCTTTGTGGGATCAACCTAATTCGGTGGGCATTCCTCAACAAGGAACTTTTCCCTATCAATCCATAACTCCCATGATTCCAACATAATATCCCCCTCAAACACATTATATGGTAGGTCCATCGAGACAACCGCAATACATGGGGGGCCAATCAAGTTAATCTCAGTATGTAGGAGGTCCATATGTTCAATCACAGTACATGGGTGGACAACTAGGACATCCACCACACATGGGTGGAAAATCAGGACAACCAACTTACATGGGTGGACAACCTGGGTAATCACCGTACACAGGGGGACCTTCAGGTCAACCACAATACATGGAAGGACCATCTAGTTTTTTCATCTTATCGTAACCTATATATAGTCCTACTAGTGTTCCCATGCCACATGGTTACCACCAGTATCCACGTGATAACCGACAACTTCCATTTTTTTCTATGATAGATCTATCAAATCTTTCGCATTTGAAAAGAGATCACATACAACATGCCCCATTTTGGCCCGCCATCCCTGCCAAATTACCGTCTGACATCCTGAAATTCGATGAAAAACTTGGGGAAGATCCTAACAATCATGTTATGAATTTCCATTTATGGTGTTCTTCAAACTCTTTAATGGGTGACTCCATTCGTCTGAGGCTTTTTCAGAGAACACTTACAGGTGTTGAAACCAAATGGTATATTGAGTTTCCACGTAACTCATTTTTTGACTTTAATTCTCTTGTCATGGATTTCCTTAAGCATTTCCAGTTTCATATACGGTATGAGACCGGTACAGATATATTGATCTCACTCTAGAAATCCTCTTCCACCCACATATCTGATCATATTCATGAGTGGAGGCGATAGAGATGGTTGATTGATTAAAGCTCCAATTCCATACCAACTCCTTGCATATTAGTTTACAAAGTCGCTCTTGCCACCCATCACCAGAGATGTTGCTATGGGAGGTGTTGTTACTAAGGAGAAAGCTATCAGTCGTTCTCAATATTTGGACTTGGTATATTCCATTTCCAACATACTTTACGATTTGATCCCTCATGCTCCTCATCTGTCGACTGATCCAACAATACCTTATCTAGAACAAGGTTTCGTTTCAAACACCAAAACTACTTCTGCTCTTGTTCAAACCTTCGACGTGAATGCAATCCAATCCACTTAATCTCAAAAACCTAAAGGTAAGAAGAATAACAAGAGTAAATCCAAGAAATCTTCTAACCAGTAGGATACTACAAAGACTGATGATACTCAATGGAATAGGAAAGTTAAGTTTCCTTACATGATTTGTACAAAGGACCAATACATGAAAGATTTCCCTCATCAAGAGGAAGTCAATAACTTTATGAAAGGTACCTCACTATCCACAATGTTAACTGACCCTTTCTTGGTTCAGCAACAACATCTAGTTGCAAAAACTTTTGTCCCTCCATAAGGGGGCAACGCAGGTCATTCCCACCATGGGAATGCTTCCTCAAGAGCCTTTGAGGTCTATATGTTTAAGACGATTAATTCAACGACCCAAGAAAATACTTATGACACAATTCCAGGTGATCATGCCAATGGAAAGACTATCGATCATCCCTCCATATCCACTCCTCCTCCATCTTCCACCCCTCTTCAAATTGAGAAGCCAATTTTGGATGCAGTGTTGTGCCTGCCCAAGGGAACAATTAAAAAAATGACATTTAATCTAAGTATCCTTCCACCCAAAACTAGAATGTTGTTGAATATTTGGCACAAGAATCTTATGTTATGTCATCCCTTAATTTCTATAGAAATTTCCAATTCAATGTAGAACCATGTTTTCAGCCATTGGAGCTATGGATCTAGACGAATCGAATCTGATCACGTTTAATTTGGACTATTTTAAGGAGAGGCTCTCACACCACCTATCATTCCAAATTTAAATTTCAGTTGGTGGAAAGAACATCCATCACACTGTTTTGGATGAAGCAGCCTCCACATGTGTCATGTATTTGTCTTGTTGGATATCCATTGCTTCTCCTAAACTTAACCAGTATCCTACCACCCTTAAAGTGTTTGATGGACGTGGTTTCCAACCTCAAGGACTCTTGCAATATTTTGTTGTGACATTGAGGGGTAAAACTGTTTCAGTCGATATAGAAGTAGTTGATGTGCCCCTAGATTACAATTTGTTACCTGGTCGTAGTTGGTTCTATGCAATGACTGTCATCGCATCTTCATTGTTTCGTATTTTACAATTTCCCCATCAAGGGAAAATTGTCACTTTTGACCAACTTGACTATTTCACTCCAGATCTCCACAATTGTTTTAGCGAATAATGTCTCTTTTCTAGGTTCCAGTATTGGGTATGAGAGTGTAGGATTAGGTCTCCTTTAGGATTCCTTTCTCATGGGGATTTTTCCTTTGCATCCTCCTGACACCCTGCAAGCTTCCACGTTAAATATGATTTCAACATAGGTGCAACAATCCCTAGAATCACTTGATCCTTTGGTAGTACCTGGTCTTAACAAGCATATTTCTTTTCCTATGTCAAGCTCATTAAAAAATAAAATAGACACTTCCATTGATAGAGCTTGATAGTTCATTGTCTATATCAAGCTCGTTAAAAAATGAAACAAAACCCCTTCCATTCAACTTGAGTCTTCCTCTGGATCGTATACTTGAACCTTCTTTTCCTCCGCCTAGTAAAACTATTCCTATTAGTATACATAAGTCTAAACAAGGAAAGAATAAGATTCGACAAAGGAAAAGACACTTTGGGGTAGGTCTCTAGCCTCTTGACATCATGTTGGAGTGAAGCCACTATCTTCTACCATGCAATCTAGGGGGAAAATACCTCTAGAGAGATGCGTTGCTAGGAGTGATCCTCGCTTGGGGGTTGTTCCCATCGTAACATATTAGTCTTTTCTAGAACGATATTAGTATTTGTTCTTTCTTGTGCTCGTAAATACATGACAAGTGGTTGCCAATCTCATCCTTTGTTCTTTCTCATGTTCATTAATACATGAGAATAGGTTACGGAGTACACATTTATCTCTTTTTTAAACCCGTAAAAGCCATATGAAAAAGGAACTCTTTGGAGTCTCCTTTAATCTCTTTTCAGACTCCCTAAACATGAAAACATTGTCGAGTGATCTTTCTTCCTTTCACACTCGTTAAAAGGTTTGAAAGAGCGTATTTCTATTAGTATTTTATCTCTTTTTCGGCTTTTCAAGGCTAATTATGAAAAAGGAATACTCTAGTCAAGCATGACTAGAAGAGTTCTCCCTTGAATTTTTTTACACTTTTTTTGGTCTTGGGAGACTAAATTTTCAAAAAAGTCACCCTTGGAGTCATCTTTAAGTTCTTTTCAAACTCTCTAAACATGAAAAGCCATCGAGTTTACCTTTTTTGGGATTGTAAAATTATACATTGAAGGACCTTTATGGGACCAAACTCTAGGACCCATATAGGACTAAACCCCTCCTTCTTCAAGTTCATTAAACATATGTCGAGGGAATCATTGAAGATGATATATACCGAGAATTTGTTATCCTCCTCAAGCTCGTTAAAAAACAAAGAGATATTCACCAATAATGTTGGGGGTGGAATTGAAAGAAGTGGGTCAAAAAAAATTGGAATCCATTATGGAAGTTATTGTTGTTTCCCTTGAACATGACACCTATTTGTGTCTCATCTTAAAGTTGGGTAACCTACTTGTCTTTGAGTCATATCAATTCCATGTGTCCTTATACTTTTTCATTCTAGTCGAAGAGTGCTCTTATTTTTGTCAAATTATGTTTTTGGTACTCGTCAAGTCAATGTTTCCAATCCATTTGTAGTGCCTCACAATGTTCAAGGGAAGTTTCATTCCAAACCACCCATCTGCAGTATTACCAATTTCCATTCATGTGTCAATCCATACTCATTTAATCCACCATCTCACATCACTTTCCTATTTCAAGTTTCGTGTCGATGATGAGGGATACATAAAGTCCCTCCCTCAATGAGTCTTTTCCTGTCAACTTCAACACATCATATGATAATTAGACTTAGAAACAAATTAGGACCTTGGAACCTGCATGCTTCAATGGAAGGCTTCCTCACCTTCGATAGTAGATTTACACTTTGGCCTCTAATTGAATGATTTCAAGAATGTTTGACCTCATCTCATTTATTCACATTTGTTGGAATGTTCTAAAGTGTTGGGTTGTTGTATTCTTTGCAGTGAAATTCTAGTCGAGGTAAATCCATCGACGGTCAAGGTCGAGGTATATCGACAATGTCGACAGTAGGTCGAAGTCGAGGTAGATCGACAGCAAGTCAAAGGTCGAGAAATTCGACGAGGTAAAGTTGAATTCAAAGATATCGATGACAAGTCAACTGACAAGAGGTAGAAGTGGGGGCGTGAGACAACCAACTAGAGACCGAATAAAGGTCAACTGGTAGTTGACTCATAAACCTAACTTGGATTTGACTGTAACAAAATCCTAGGATTTGCAATATTTGTAGCCAATGATATGCATGGATATGTAACCATTTTTGGGCGCCAATATTTAGGGTTTTCCTATTGTAAAGCCTATAAAGAGGTGTTTTTTAAGGACATAAAGGATACTATTGTAAGGTGACCTTAAATGGACTTTTGTAGGCTAATGCATGTGTAAATGTAGGTTGCTAGTCATGCACATGTAAGTTGAATTGGACACAGGGTTGTTCTTGTCTATGCAAGAGGATATGATGTCGATTGTTTCTTAGGTGTGGACCAAGGTAAGACATGTAACCTTTTATTCTGATTAAATAAGACAACAAGAGAGTAGAACGCTCAAAGGAATGTTGGTTTTCCGAGTTAAGGGTTTATAGGGTAAAATATCGATGTATTGTGTGATTTCTTATGTCATTTCCTTTCTTGATTAAATTATTGTTCCCTTCTACTAGGATTAGTGTGGAAGTGTCCATCATTTCCTGACATGTGGTATTAGATCTTAGGTATTCCTTGACAAGTGAATTATCAAAGAAATGTAATGCTTTGGCGAGTATATCAGTTCTTGATTTGCCAATCTTGAATCTGAGAACTAAACCCTAGGTACAGTAAGAGTCGTAAGTCATAAATTATTTTAAAGATCACGGTAAATAATGGCGAGCAGTTCTAGAATAGAGATAGAAATATTCCATGGCCATAATTTTGAGCTTTGGAAGCTTAAAATGGAATATATTTTTGTAGATCGAGAAAAATGGACAGCGGTCTATCCAGGTACCTAGCCAACAAGCATGTCAATGGAAGAATGGGAGAAACTTGAAAGAAAAGAAAGAAGTACAATACAGATTTGCCTTGCGTATTTGGTGTTCTTGAATGTCTCAGGTGAATATTCGGCCAAGAAAATGTGGGACAAGTTGGGTAGCTTATACCAATTGAAATATTTGGTAAATAAGATGTTCCTCAGAAAGAAACTGTATCTTCTGAGGATGAGTGATGGAAGTTCGGTGACTGAGCATTTAAATGTGTTTAACACCATGTTAAGGCAATTACCATCTATGGATATAAAGATCATTCATGAGGAGAAAGGTATCATACTATTATGTTCTTTTCCAGACTCCTGGGATAGCTTAGTCATGGCTATTGGGAATAATACAACCACACTAGAGCTAGAGAACATGGTTTCTTCTCTGCTATCGGAGGAAATGAGAAGAAAGAACATGGAAGGATAAACCAAAGATGCTCTGGTATTAAGAGGTCGACTGGTAAACAGAGATAAAGGAAGATTCTTCGATAGAAATTTCAAGTTGAAGGAAAGATCTAAATCCCTGGTTCAGTTGGCGTGAAGATGCTAGAAATGAGGTAAAGTTGGGAATTATAAAAAGGACTATAAATCGAAGGCAACATAAGACATTGCTAGATCCAATGAGAAGCAGTCGACTGAGAGAAAGACGACCTTGAAAAAGAGAGGTGATGTTTATATGGCATCGACCAGTACATAGTAGGATCAATATGTTTGGTTGATCAACTCAAGAGAATCCTATCATATGAAACCACATAAATAATGGTTATGTGAATATGAACAATATTATGGGGGTGATTTGTTCTTGGGGGATGACTCAACAACCAGAATTTTCAAATGTGGAAGAGTCTGACTGACACTATAGGATGGGAGGAGAAGAACCCTTCCAGGTGTGCTACACATTTTGGGTTTGGAAAGAAACTTGATATCTATCAGCAAGATGAGTGATGCAGGTGTGCATACTTTGTTTCAGAATGACTCATGCAGGATGGTCAGAGGTGTGATGGTATTAATGAGAGGAGTTTTTATTGGTACCATGTACAAGCTATTAGGAATGTCGACTTGACTGGATGCAATAGAATTCTTGCTCCTAAAATCAACTCAAATGCAACTCGACTTGACTTGATGTCGACACAACTCGACTCGATTCGAGCGAAGTTGGTTCAAAATGACTCGATAAGACATGAGGAACTCGACCCAACTAGGTTATGGCACAAGAAGATTGGGCACATTGGAGAAAAAGGACTTTGAGCTATGAAAAGAAAAGGTATGGCCAAAGGTTTTCCTGAATGTGATTTAGAAGTCGAATTTTTTTGAACATTCTATATATGGAAAACAAATTTGGGTGAGGTTCCCATCTGGAGTGACAAGGGAAAATGGGATTCTAGAACTGGTGCATAATGATGTGTTTTTCCCGGTTAAAGTGTCTTCACTTGGTGGATCCCTATATTATGTTTCCATAATAGATGATTTTTCCAAGAAGACATGGATATATTTCCTGAGGAAGAAATCAGAGGTTTTTGAGAGATTTAAGGAGTTTAAATCTCTTATGGAAAACCAGACAAAGAAGAGGATTAAAGTCCTAAGGACTGAAAATGGTGGTGAATTCATGGAAATGAATTTGATCAGTTTTGTAAGCAGTGTGGAATCGCATGAGAAAATACCACACCATATACCCCATAGCAAAATGGACTTGTCGATGGAATGAACAGGACATTGATGGATAAGGCAAGGAGCATTCTCAGTGGTGTTGGGCTCGCACAAGAATTATGGGTCAAGGCAGTCAAGACTACAACATATCTCGTGAATATGTATCCTTCGTCGGCACTAGTCGACATGAATCCAAATGAGGTATGGTTAGGTAAGAATCCTTCAATGGCACATCTCAAAGTATTTGGCTATGATGCATTTGTGCATGTTCCCAAGGAAAAGAGGAGAAATTTGGACAAGAAGGCGGTCAAATATATTTTAATCGGATACAAAGAAGGGATGAAAGGATATAAGCTTTGGGATCCTGCATCAAGGATAACAATGTACATTTGATATGTGGTATTCAGCGAAGTTGTAAGTAAATATGATCTTGAGGAAGTTATTCATACCAATAATAATCTCGATACAGTGTGGTTTGAACTGAGGAACGAAGAAGATGATTCAGATGAGTCGACTAAATCTGAGGAAGAGGTGGAGCAACTGACTCTGGTGCTAAGGAGATAAAAAAGAGTAAGAAAACCAGTCGAAAGGTATAGTACACCCAACATTCGTTCCACATTCATTCTAACTACCATCGATGATGAGCCCAAGTCAGTCGGTAAGGAAGTCGACTCGACAGAGGGTAAGCTCTGGAAGAACGCCATGGTCAAAGAGATAGAATCCTTGTACAAGAATTAGACATGGGATTTAGTCAAGTTACCTAGTGGAATAAATCTTGTTAGTAGCAAGTGGGTGTTAAAGAAGAAAATGAATGCAGCAGGCCAAGTCGAGAAGTTCAAAGCTCGACTAGTAGAGAAAGGATATTCCCAAGTCAAGGGAGTCGAATTCAGTGAGATTTTTTCCCCCATTTCAAAATTAACCTCCATTAGAGTACTAATGTATCTAGATACAACATTTGATATTGATATAGAACAGATGGATGTAAAGACAACATTCCTACATGGGGACCTAGATGAATAAATCTACATGAAACAACCTAAAGGATTTGTAGTAAAGGGTAAGAAAGAGTTAGTGTGAAAACTCAAAAGATCTCTTTATGGTCTAAATCAATCACCAAGGATGTGGTACCATAAATTTGACACTTACATCCTTAGTTTGGGATTTGTGAGAAGTAAAGTTGATCACTGCATATATTCCAAGGAATAAGGTGAGTGTTTCATATGTGTAGCTTTGTATGTCGATGACATGTTGTTGATTGGAAATAGTATGGATGTAATAAAGGAGGTGAAGAAGAAACTATCCTCCAAGTTCAACATGAAGGATCTCGGTGCAGCTAACTTCATTCTGGGAATGGAGATTAAGAGAGATCAAGTTGCTATAAAGCTCTGGTTGAATAAGACAAAGTATATTGAACCAATTCTAAAACGATTCAACATGAAGGATTGCAAATCGATGAAGGTTCCAATTCCAATAGGAGTAAGGATTACTTCTTAACAGTGTCCAAAGACACATTAAGAAATAGACGACATGGCATGTGCTCCCTATGTAAGTGTGGTTGGTAGCTTGATGTATGTGATGGTATACACTTGACTAGACATTTCCCATGTAGTGGGGAGTGTTGAGCAAGAACATATCGACACCCATAAAGGAGAACTAGACAATTGTCAAGAGAGTATTCAAGTATTTTTGTAGCACAAAGGACTATGTTTTATGCTACCAAGGAAAACCTAAAGGTGACAGTGGTAAATTAGATTTACATGGCTTTGTCAACGTCGATGAAGATGGAGATATGGATTGACGAAGGTCTACCAACAAATATGTATTCAAGATGTTTGGTGGAGAAATAAATTGGATGAGTAAGCGACATGCAGTCGTATCCTTGTCAACAACAGAAGTTGAATACATGGTGGCCACTCATGGAAGCAAAGAAGTAGTATGGATTCAAAGGTTGTGTTCAAGAATTAGGTTTGGGAAGAGAGCTATGAAGGTAGGTTGCAACAGTCAAAGCACAATATTTCTAGCAAAGAACCCAGCTTATCATTCAAAGACTAAGCACATTGATGTATAATACCATTTCATAAGAGATATGGTGGAAAGTAACAAGGTGCTACTGGAGAAAGTAGACACGTTGGAAAACATAGCAGACTCATTGACCAAGTTTGTGAGTGTTGTGAAGTTCTCTTGGTGCAAAAAGGCAATGGCCATCACTACCCTGGGTCTGTGAGTGAAAGTTCAGAATCTCATGTTTCAAAAAAGAAGAAAACAACTAGGAGAATGTTGGGTTGTTATATTCTTTGTAGTGAAAGTATATTCGAGGTAAATCAACTGACAGTTGAGGTTGAGGTAGATTGATAGTAGGTCGAAGTCGAGGTAGATCGACAATGAGTCGAAGGTAGAGAAAGTCAACCAGGTAAATTCAAAGTCAAATATATCGACAACAAGTCAATCGACAAGAGGTTGAAGTGTGGGCATGAGATGACTGACTAGAGACCTTGTGAAGGTTGAATGGTAGTCGATTGGTAAACCTGACTTGGAGACAACTCCAACAGAATCCAGGGATTTTCGAGATTTGTAGCCAATGATATGCATGGATCTGTAATTGTTTTTAGGCGTCAATATTCAATGGTTTTGTTGTTTTAAATCCTATAAAAAGGCGTGTTGTAAGGTCATACAGGTTGATGTTGTAAGGTAACCTTAAATGCACTTTTGCAAGTTAATGCATGTGTAAGTGTAGGTTGTTGGTCATGCATATGTAAGCCGAATTGTCTCAGCGTTGTTCTTGCCTCTGCAAGAGGGTATGATTTCGATTGTGTCTTAGGTGTGGATAAAGGTAAGAAATGTAACCTTTTATTCCGATTGATTAAGACAACAAGAGAGCATAACACTCAAAAAAATGTTGGTTTTCCCTGTTAAGGATTTCCAGGGTAAAATATCGGTGTACTATGTGATTGCTTGTGTCATTTGTTTTCTTGATTAAATTCTTCTTCTCTTCTACTAGGATTGGTGTGGAAGTGCCCTGCATTTCCTGACATAAAGGTACCTTTGGAATCATTGTCATCATTGGTGATTTCCCTCACACTTTTTAATGATATACCTCAATGGCCAATAATCGAGTGGTTTCTACCATGTTCGACATCAAGTCATCTATTTGAATGGCTAGAATCATACTGTTTCGGGATCGGGATGAAGACGTTGGGTTGGTTTTTCACTTTGTTATATAATTTTCCCAGGCTGTGATGGAGATCATTTGAACATGTGAAATATTCTAGTATAATCTCCATGTTGGTAATATCACTGATAAATATAATGTCACGTATATCCACTTTGTATTGAACTGTGGCTATGTTTTGTCATCTCATAGCTCCACTGTGTATTTTTCATGTCTGCAATCAGTTCAAGTCATGGAGGTATGGATCCACATTGTATCTCTGGTGGCCATATCCTTAATTAGTATTCTCATGGATCCGTAGTGTATTGGTCGGCGACCATGCTTTGAGTCAACTCATATTCTGAGCATAGGTATTCTTGCTTCGGGAATGAAAGAATATATTTATATTGTTTTAAGGTTTTTTGTAGCTTCTACCAGGTTCTCCTACTCCATCACCCTTGCATTGAATAATTTGTAAATGGTTTTGGCCATCAACTTCTCTTATGAATTCACACTTTAGGGGGCATATGTTACGCACCAAATTCCCACACTACTAAGTGTGAATTTGTCACACTTTAGTGAGAGAGTGTTTTTCATGATCCATAGACATGCTAGGAGATAAATTTATCATATGAAGGTCAAAATACTATGTGCACATGTATTATTCATTTTTATTGAAAAAATAAAACTAATTTAGTGTGAAAATATCAAGGAGAAGTTGAGAAGTTGAGAAGTTTCCTAATCTCAAGGAGAAGTTGAGAATCTCATGGATGGTTGAGAGATTTTCTCAAACCAAAATCCTAATTTGGTGGATCTTGAGAGATATTTTCTCCTTAAAATACTTGAGAGATATTTTCTCCCTAAAATCCTTGAGATATATTTTCTCCCTAAGAATCTTGGAGATCCCAATTTAGTGGATCTAGTGAGTAATATTCTCCATGGTGGCTAAGCCTCCAAATCCTATATAATGAAGGCATTCCAAAGTGATAGGGGAGGGGAGTTTTCAGGTGTCAAAACATTGATCCAGGAGGGAAGAGAATCCATAAGAGCATAATCATTTTGATCTCAATAATTTCATGCAAGGGATGGATGAGGATAGGTTGGAGGAGATTGCGGCGACATCAACTTGATTTATAAGTGCCTTCTTTTGGCTTTCCAATTAATATTAATTTGGCCTATTCCTTTTTATTATGTTTTTTATGATAATGTCTACTCTTAATTCAAATAGGGTATAGATAGATCTGGTTCTTATCTAACAAAAACTAGTAAAAGTAGGAAAGGTTGCTTGCCTCTTGTTTTGCAGGTTTCTTTGGTTACTAAAGTAATTGGAGCAGCGAAGCCAAAGGATGGAGCAGCGGCGACAAACTTTGGGAAATAGGTGTGTCTTCATATGTCTATCTATAGGTTAATTAACTAGATATATAAGGAATGTCGCAACCATTTGTTTACTTCTTTATTTGAACCAAAGAAGGGGTCTTGGTCCAAAGGGGATCTTAACCTGTTTGCAGGGTGAGATTTCTAATAACACTCATCTTGGGATAATATCCCACGAAAGGAATAATATTATGCAACAAAATATCATATCATATCACACCTACCTACTACTCCTTTGTTTCCCCTTACTCCTTTCCTTGTACCCTACCCCTGCACACTTGGATGAAAGTCCTTCTTCACCCAATCAATCGGATCTCTTGTCTCACTCTGTGTGTGTCTGCTCCTCTCACCTAGGTTGTCTTTTATAATCTTGAGTTTACCCTAAATCCGAAGTCCTTGATCTCCAAAGTGATCAAATTGATGAGATTAGATATCATATTCACTTTATGATATAATGGATAGGAATTAATTTAAATCACTACTGCCAAATACTTAGGCATTTAATTAAATTAAACTCACATTAATTACAAAAAAACATTCACTTTAATAATCGCTTTATTAAAGTGAATCTCCTAAGACTTGATAGGAATTAAGGACGAATTCCACATGTTAGACACAAAACCAATGTGGAAGTACTTGTATAATGCTACAAACATCGACACTTCCTCTTATCATGGAAGATAATTCTTGAAGATCCACCTAGAACTAGTTCTCCCTTCGACCCTGGTACAATGTTAGATATATCATCATGCACACTAGCATCCCTCCAACCCTATTGGTTAGTTTCTCCTTGAACACTAGAATTCAAGGAATAAATGGCACTACATATCAATTATATGTTGGAAACTTTGTTCAAGGTGTGTTCCCCCTCAATGTGTTCCTAGGATCCTCCTCCTACTCTTGATCATTTGTCAATGTCATCTTGCACCAACTAGGTCTCTTAAAAGAACTGGAAGGGGATAACTCCCTATTCCCATATAAAGGATTACTCCCCACACTAGAAGTCTATGAACTTTGCTCACCCCTTGGTTTATTACCCTTTGGAGCCTCCTACTCCTTGTCCTCTATCACTAACATCGATCCATGATCCAAGATCCCATTAGATCCTCTTACAGGTTGGCCCTGCAAATTGTATACCCTACCTTGTCTTACACCAATATTTATTTTTGTATCAGGGATAGTTCCCTATGAATGCTTAAACACTTGTCCATTTTGGAACAATAATACATAACCATTGTCCTCCATCGCTGAGACTGAGAGAAAATTCATCCTCAACTCTAGGACATACAACACATAAGCCACCTCCAAAGAACCTCGTGTCTCCAACTAGAACCTCACTGTCCTAAATCCCTCTACACCACACTTGGAATGAGTGTCAAGATCCACATTCATATATGATTCCATCTCTGACCAACTAGTGAACAACTCATGTGTCCCTGTCATATGATGAGAAGCTTGTTACATGTAAAATTTCCACACTACCTAGTGTTGTACTAAGTGTTGCAATTCCGTCATTATTTCATTTAGTGTCACATTTGTGTACAATTGCATCGTTAAGTGTTATAATATCAAAATGACACTTTCCTAAGTGTTGCATTCATGTTTTACTAGCTTAGACACCATGGGACAACATTTTGTCACTTCCCTAGTCAAGAGAAATAAGAGAAAATCATCTTCTGAAGATGGAACATATGCTTTTTACCCTAAGTTTGACTTGGTTGGAAGGGTGACACTCCTTTGTTTATGTCTGGAGAGCATCGGTCCTTGGGTGACACTCCCTAAACCACTGTCAGGAGGCATTAGTGATGCCCTGTCTCAAGCATTGGGGGAGCATCAGTCAGTTGGGCCTAATTCCACCTTTATCTAAGGGCCATATCTGAAGATCTTTGGGTGGTTATGGATGAGTGATAACTCATAACCTCGATTCACTCAACTTCCCTTCCATTATGGGGTTCCAAATACTAACTTGGGGGGAAATATCTCAACCTTCCCTTCATTTTCTAATGGTGGTTGAGCTTTCCAAATCCTATATAAGCAAGGCCATCCATGGGGGAAAGGGAGATAAATTCTATAAGGGGTGAAAATTTTGATCTTGAGAGAAACTCTGAATACCTGTGTGTGCATCCAAGGGCTAGAGGAAAGAAGGCTTGGAATATTGACACCATTATCCATATGTAATTTTTCACTTATGATGAATAAACTTGGCATGTTCCTTTCAATTTTTGTGTGTGCATTTGACTAATACTTATGTCAAATCAACCTTAGATAGATTATTCTTTTCCTAACAAGATCTAGTAAAAGTAGATTTGTCTGTATCCTATTCTTGCAAGTTCCTTTGATCATTGAGAATCTTGGAGCAGCGAGGTCAAGGTTTGGAGCAGCAAGGACAAAAGTCAGAATTAAGGTTAGTCTAAATATCTCCTTCTATCTATAGTATTAAAAGATTAATCTAAAAGAAATTCAGTCACCACTTGTTTCGAAATTGTCTTAGGTTATGTTTTTAGTCTAAGGAGAATTCAACTTGTCCGCAAGGTAAATTTCTCACAACTATTTTGGCAACTCCACTGGGGAAGAACACCATTTTATTTTCATTCTCTATCCTATGAATGTGCCTTATATTTGTTGTTTCTTAGTTTTTATGAGTGTTTCATCCTTGTTATCTGTCTCTAGAAACCTTAGTTAAATTGCAAAGATAATAGCCTTTTCATTTTTTGAATATGAGGAACTTTTGACCATCTTCAAGTAGTAACACCCCCTATACGAGGCTTGCATGGAATTGACACTCCCTAGACTTTCTCTGTAGGGAATTAGTAACGCTCCCTCGCAATGTTTTTAGGGGAATCACCCCGTTAGTAATGCCTTGTTTGTTGATACTGAGAGGGGGGTGAATCAGTATCAAGTATAATTTAAAACCTTTTTCAATTTATACTTAAAACATTCAACTATATCCAATGAGAAATGAACAATAGTATAAGAGTTACACCAATACACCATGCACAATATATGAGAAATAATCAATAGCTATTGTTCAAGGGAAGTAATGACTTCCAAAGGTAGCTACAACTTCCAAATGTAAAGGGAG
>SNQJ01S0046297.1:62629-91243 GCA_010110895.2 Picea sitchensis
GGAGGGCTAGGATATCCGTTGATATCCTAGGGCTAGGCGCTACTAGTCGGCAGGGAGGTTGGTTTTGGGTGGTGTCCTAAGGAGCAAGCTAAAGGAGCAAGCTAAGGAAGCAAGCGGCAGCATCAGGTTCAGGTTAGAGTTATAAATTGTTTTGCAGTAAATTGTTATTAAATTTTATTACTATGAAAAATTAGATTTCGAATGTGCTAGATGAAGTAATTATTAAATTTTAATGTGTTATTCTAATTTAATGGTTGTTATAATTAATTTAGAAGCATTACATACAACTTGTTATCATCTTCAATTTTTCTCCTTGTGTAGTTTCCTCATCAAGGAAAAATTGTCACAATTGACCAACTCGATTATTGTACATTGAACATTCATAATCAGGCCATTGATAACATTCATATTTTAGTAGAGTCTAAGGTCAACTATGAAAGTGTAGGAGTAGGTATCCTTAAGGATTCATCGCTAATGGGAACATTTCCTTTCTCTAACCCTCATGGTTTGGGTAAAGTTTTTGTGGTAAACATGATTGCAACCTCGACATGACAATCCTTTGAGTCATATGACCCTTGGGTAGTTCCTGACCCATTAGAGTTTAAATCGCTTGGCGATGTGATGCCACTTAGTCTAGCTAAGGTGGCATATATTGTTATTCAATATGCCTCGTATGACCCTAATTTCGATGATTCACATCTTGTGACATTAGATCCATATTATTTATCGTCTTGGTTAGAATACAACTCATGTTGTTCAAATTATTTCTTACAGGCTTTTCCTACAGATGAGTCTACTATGGAAATTCTCAGTATAGAAGAGCTACCTTGGAAATATAACCATCATAGGTTGTCTTTTCTTCCAAATTTGGAAACGGTAGAGAGTGATATCAAATCCATAGTTTCATCTGACATTGTCTTTAACCCTCAGTCACCTATCCTTGTTAAAGATACTATCTCTGAGGGAAATCTAGGGAACATCACACAATCATTTCCTATCAACATTTCAGTGAAGTGTGGCGTCGTGGAAAATATTCATATATGCCACAATTTCTCTTTTGAATAAATATTATCTTACACATCCTTATTTAAATAATTCCATGACGTTTTTTCATGGAGCTAAGAATAAATATCATGGATTGATCCATTGATCTTTGTGCATGAAATTAAAACTTACCCTGGAGCTAAACCTGTTAGACAAAACCTTCTTCTAGTTAACCCTCCGAAAACTATGGCTATCAAGGCAGAGTTTGAAAAACTATTGAGAGAAGTATTCATTTATCCAGTTCCTTTGACAAAATGGGTTTTGAACATAATTATGGTCATGAAGAAACAAGGAACAATTAGAGTTTGCATTGATTATAGGGACCTAAATAAGGCTTGTCCTAAGGACAACTACCCTACTCCCTTTATTGACCAAATCATCGATAATTGTGCCAGAAGAATAATCTTTTCATTTATGGATGGATTATTAGGCTATAATCAGATCGATATCCTCCTTTCTGAATAGCACAAAACAGCTTTCATCCGCCGATGGGGAACCTTCGCATATAGCAAGTTACCCTTCGGCCTTAAAAATGTTGGAGCTAATTTCGAGCGAGCTATGTCATATGCATTTAATGATATCAAGCATCTTTTTGAACCTTATCTCGATGATTTTCCCACTCATTTGTCTCATCGAGAAGATCATATTGATCATCTGAGATCGATTTTTATTAGGTGTCGATTTTACAACATATGCTTAAACCCTCATAAGTGTGTTTTTGTTGTCGAAATAGGATGAATCCTTGGTTTCTTAGTTTAAAAATATGGGATTAGAGTGGATCCCTTAAAAGTGAAGGCCATCTTATCCTTACCTCCTCCCAACAACTTGCACCAACTTCAAGTTTGCAAGGAAAGGAAAAATTTATGCACCATTGTTTCTGCAATTGTGTGGAAATTACGAAAGGATTCATGTGATTGTTGAAAAAGGATTTCCCTTTCATTTGGGACGACCACGCCCAATGATCGTTTGATGCACTCAAACATGCTTTGATGCATACTCCATTGTTGCACCCCCTTGACTACACTAGATATTATATCCTTTACTTAGTTTCCTCGACTTTCATTGTTTCCATGGTGTTAGATCAAGAGGACGATAACAGTATAAAAACATGTCATATATTACTTGAGTAAGAGACTTTTAGGCTTTGAACTTCAGTATTCACATGTTGAAAAGTTGGCTTTGCAACAGTCATCGATGTTCAAAGATTTTTCCATTATATTTTTCTTTTCAGAACCACGATCATTATTGACACAAACCCCATGTATCATATATTGACTCTACAAGTAGTGGGGGACAAATACTCTCGATGGATCATTATCCTTCAAGAATTTTATCTTGAGTTCACCAAGTCTAAATCGAAGAAAACGTTGGTCTTTTCTAAGCTAATTTGTGATTTTCCCCATGTTGATGACGAAACTGAGCCCAATTATTCTTTTCTAGATGAATCATTGTTTCTCATTAGCAGTTCAAACCCATGGTATGGATACATTCTTTTGTATCTCCAAACCCAATGCTTTCAGCCTGAACTCACTTGTGACGAACGACGCAGTATACGTCACCATTTGACAAACTATCTTATCATAGGAGACACTTTGTATCGTCATGGTATTGATACCATTTTACGAAGTTGCTTAACACTTGATAAATCCAAATGTGTCTTGAATCACTATCACTCTGGAGAATGGGGCAGACATATTTTTGGGATGGCTACATCCCATAAAATATTATGTTTCGGGTATTTTTGGCCATTTATATTTAAATATTGTATAGAATCTGTCAAAAAATGCTCTCCCTGTCAATTTTTTCATAAGAAGACACTCTCTCATCCTGCTCTGCTTCACCCAGTATTTGTTGTCGACCCTTTTGCAAAGTGGTGCATAGATTTCATGGAATGTAGGCCTACCTCAGTCGAGGAGGCATATTTATATTATCGTCACAGTCGATTATTTCACAAAATGGGCTAAGGCCATGCCTACATTTTTGAATGATGGAATAATTGTTTCAATAGTTGTGTCCAATCATATTGTCTCTATATTAAGAGTCCCACAAGTCATCATTATTGATCATGGATCACATTTTCGAAACCAAATGATGGTTGAGTTAAGCATGAAATTGATTTTTCGTCATGAAATTGATTTTTCGTCATGAAAAATGATCCCCATACTATCCACAAGATAATGGACAAGTAGAGGCCATAAACAAGGTCTTGAAAACTATGCTCCAACGCATGGTGGGGGCCAAAAAGACAAATTGTCATATACAACTGTTCTCATCCCTTTGGGATTATAGGACTACCGTGAAAAATGCCACTAGATTTACCCCATTTCATTTTGTTTATGGTCTGGAGGCAATCTTACCTATTGAATTTGAAATTCCATATCTCAAGTTAGCTATCGAACTCTTTCCTAATACCTTTGTTGAGGAAGAATGGTTTTTTTATTTGACAAATCTTGATGAGACTCGTCATGATGTTGCCCTCGCCAATGAGACTCATAAAAATCACATCAAAAGTTAGTATGATAAATCTATTTGACCTCATATTTTTGTCGAAGGATACCTAATTTTAGTCTATAATCAGGACCATGACAAACTGGGGGCAAGGAAGTTAGAACCTATGTGTCACGATCCTTACATTGTGAAATGTGTGCTACAAAAATGAACTTACGAATTAGTTGACTACAATGGAATACCTTTGAAGGAGCCTCAGAATGGGATCTAATTGAAGAATTACTATGCTTAGTTTCATCCTGCATGAGTACTTTGTGCATTATTGTACCATAGATTGGTATGTTTTGGTGTGGTATTGTGTTTTACTTTTGCATGAGAGATTTTGTTTCACCTATCATTTCTTATCCAGCTTTGTCCTTGGATGAATATATGTCGGTGTCTTTCCCATATATTTTGGATTTTTGGATGGTGCTAGTTGACATACCCAGAATTTAGCTTATGTGTCTTGGACTATCTACTCCTATGTTGATGAGTTGGTAAGTTTGAGAGGAGTTTTGCTTGGCCTGGAAACCATTAACGTTGTTGAATATCATGTCGTGATTGGGATATTGAATAAATGTTCCTATCTTGGCATATCCCATATGATTGTCAATCTTGATTCCCAGCTCGTGGTTTTCCAGTTAAATCGCATCTACGCTATCTATAATCATGTATTGTTACGTCTTTTTCTAAGGATTTACCTCCTTGAAATTTTTTTCGATTACATTGAATATTGACATATATCGAGATAAATTAACATTGTCACTAATTCATTGGCTAATTACATGTTATATTTTCATTTGACACATAGATAAACATTCATAACAAAGCATACATAAAAGTGAAAAAAAAAAAAAAAAACACTAAGATAAAGTAGCTGGAAAAAAAAATCCATATATAGACATCTGTATATAATAGCACAAGTGTGTCATATCATATGTCCAAAAAGTACATAAGGGTCAAAACTTGGGCTAGATATCCCATGCATCATCATCTCAAAAACAAGGATTGTACTAAACAGGAAACTCTACTAGTCCTCATGTGGTGCATTGTACTCATGATAATATACTACTTCCCTAGACATTGAGCATAGTAGGTGACCCATGCCCTTAAATACACCTACTATGTGTCTCTGCAGGTGTCGAGGGACATCACAGAGGTGCATTGAGGGGACTCCCATCATTAATCCTCTCAAGTTCCTCTCCATGTCTCGAATCTCTTCGACATCATCATCGACTTATATATTTGAGTCCTCTCTACACCAAGATTATGTTGACATACCATCTGGATGCACTAGTCCTCGATCTGCAAGGTGAAAATATAAGTTAAAATCCCTTTGTACAACAAAAAAAAATAACATATATAAAAATGTTAAAAAATAGAATATCTTGAGGTCATTTTGTTTAGAGACTCACTTGATGTATCCCAATGTGCCCCTTTTGATATCACCAAGTATGTACTCCCTTGGAAATTTATACCTGCATATTGAAAATCCTCAATCATGAGGAGCTGACTCTTCCACCTGTCGAAGAAGTCAACATCAAAGGAAAAGACCGGTCGACCAACCCCTAGTCGAGCTAAGAAACTAATCCACCTCTCCATGCGTGGTTCAATCACTGGGCGTGTGGGCAAGCAAATCTGTGGTTGCAATAGTTGGACCCTCTCCAAGAATAATGATACCAATAGAGAATTGTATCCAAATTTCTTCTTCTTCCTTATTTTTCTCTCGTGATTTGGTCATTTAAATTAGCTAATAAACCAGCACTACAATTGAAAAGCTTTGGTTCCATACACTCCACTTCATAAGCCATCTGTGACTTGGAATCCAAGTGGGTAAAAGTGCTTCCCTCCAGTTTAGTAATGGTAAATGATATGATATGGAGAGGATAATCTGTTATTTCCTTGATAGAAATCTTACCACCACTCTTGCAAGATCTCACACGGAAAAAATGTGACATAATAATTGGTGGTCCTTTCTATGCTTTGGGATGCGGACAGTGCAATGGGAGATCCTCGTTTGGAGAGCCCATTCAGAAAGGATATGTCTTCAAGATCAATTTCAATAGTATGAGGACCCACCCTGAATACTTGTTCGGTCATATCCCACATTTCTATAAGATGTTCCAAAAGCAGTAGTTCTTTCTAGATGTTTTGTGTCTTGAAAAACTTCAATAGACCACAGTTTCTCAGAGAATTTATGGTCTGTTGGTCTTGTAAGGCTGGAAAATAATCACTTTCATGTTATATCTCCTTCCATATCAACATTTTTTCTATATATCTCCCTCAAATGAAAAGAATAATCATTGGTCAAAATATGAGGTCAAACAGGTGCTTTTTTGTGAGGTAAATCTCTAAAAAAAAAACATTTTTGCACCTAACTCCCCCATAGCATGGTCTATGGGTGAAAATTCCCTTGGGAAATCCTTACATGGCATCTATGATTCCCCCCACAGCAATATGAGGGAGTTTCACTCTTGTATGGCACCAAGAATCCCTAGGAGGCCTCAAAACCAAGAAAAACTTGTTTAAAATGCAAAAAGGAAACCATGGAAATGAAGAGAAGGGGAAGAGTGCCAAACTGGTCTAGACAGAAATTGAAAGGGTGTCCTAGATCTATGAGAATCAACAGTTGAGAATTATCTCCAAAAGGGGCCACTCTACTATGCAATGTGAAAATGAACTAGGTTTTGACCATTTGGTTCTATTTTAACCACTTTCACTTATTCATTTTTCACTATGATCATATTAAAGTTCCCTAAAGATCTATTTTCATGTCATTTATTGAATTTTTCTAGAGACATGTGACACTTTTCTAGTCTAGGTTTTATATGGTTAACAGTGTTGGCACAGGGGCAGACCCAGGGTTCAACGCACCAACAAAACCCTAACTACCGACCCTTTCGAAAACACCTATGAAGAAAATGAAGTCTCACCCGAGGTAGAGGCAAGGGGTGTTGCATGACTCAAGTGTCTACAACCTAGTTGGGACACAGATCTATGATTACACACTTCAACAGAGCACTTTATCCAATGACATGCATTAATTTATGATTCTTATTCACTTTGCAGATTAACCCTAAATACATAACAGCGTTGTAATAAATAGATCAACACCTCTAAGCACTTAGCATCAGTTCATATATAACATTCATTCACATCATAAAGCACTAAGAAATCATATATCTATCTATCATACATCAAGAACAGTGCACTAAGAAAACATAAGAATAAACACCATGAATAACATTGCACAAATCACATCAACATAGGATATACATGGTTCACCCCAGTGTGGGGCTACATCCACCAACTCTTCTTATTCTTTATTAGTCTTATTCAATCTTCTTATAGGTATAGAGCCACAGATCTCACTCCGCATTAGACAGATGATCTATGCACAGTGCACTAGATCCACCTTCCCCAAAATCAGGGCACAGCAAAAAGACTTACACAGTCTACGCACAAAACACTTAAAAAACACTCACACTTACCTCTAGAAGATTTAAAACATTCTTTCACAAAGCCAACTAGCCAAGCACTAAGTCGATCAATGACTAGTAACCGTATAACTCCTCTACTTACATCACCTAGCTACTTATTTATACATTACAAAAAGGGGCCTAAGCATGGGTAAACCCATGGGCTGACATCCCATACCCGTTACATAAACCCTAAAAGCCAAAAAATCCCACAAAATGGCTGAGATCCAGCGATCTCCGCTTCGCCTGGGCACTTCATCTTCGACCAACCCGTCAAAGTCCCAAAAATGGTCAAACATGACCAACGTTTCCTCAAAACCTATTCAAAGGCCAACAGGACCCCAACACTCACCTATGACTCATCCCGAGTCACTCTGATCTGGAAAATAGTGCTTAGAAGGTCTCGAGCTTAGCTCGAGCTACCTGGACTTGCTGCTTTGCTAGAGCCTCTTTCTCGGTGAACTCCTAGATTAATTGCTCGTTGATCAGCCCTTCCAGGTGTTTTTCTATTGTTACGACCACCTATTCCAACTACGATCCTTGTCCCTCGATCTCTTCAAAAATTGTGCAGGCTTCGTCCTGCACCAGCTGGAGTCTCTAGGTCACCTCCATAACTCAACTCTGAATGCTAGTGACCTTCTACTNCATATTCTCCACTGTCGTAAAAAGTTTCAACTTTGCTTGCACATTCGACGCTTATTGCTTCGCCTCCTGGAGATGTGCCTCCAATATCCTCAGCCATGGGTCTTCTACAAGGCGCTCGTAGGTCTATGCACTTCGATCACTTAGTTTATACATTTTGAGGCCAATGCCCTAATTCTTTCGACTACGCTCCTGGAATTTTATTCCATATGATCTTTCACTTCTTGCAGAGTGCTCGGTACTGCTTGAAGTTGTTGAATGGCCTCAGCGAGCTTCCCCACTTGGATCTCGGCTGTCTCTTCTTCCATCTGTACCAAGCCCGACACAGAGCGAAGTGCTCTAGTTACTGCCTCTCTAACAATAGTCTGCTATGTGAGCATATGGTCTTTCTCTTTCTGGATTTTCTCTTTGTCCTCTTCGAACTTTGCCCGGAGGTCATCTTTCTCTTACTGCACAACCCGAATTTGATCTAAGGCATCCTCCTTTTATTTCCTCAAGGCCTCTATGTCCTGCTCCTTTTCTTCTTGAAATCGACAAAGTCGAGTTTATGTAGCATCTGCTAATCTGTTTAGTTGGGTGGGCTCATCCCCTAATTCTACATTCTTTGCGTAGGATGCGGCAGTAGACACTGTGCAGCTCGATTGGATAACTTGTTGGATGTCTTTCAGTTCTTTCTCAATCCTTTCATAGAGTGTTTCTTGTTTGGATTCATGTATCTGTAGGATTTACTCTAAGGAATCTTCTACAATGGTGATGATGAGTTGGATATCATCCACTGTGAGTATGTTATGCGACTGAGGCTTTGTGGCTCGGGATTTATTCCACACTGAGGGTTTCTGCAGGGAACCATGTCTCAGCCTCTGTAAAGGGATCCTTTGGCGGTGTTACATCGCCCTTTTCTTTCTTTTCTTCTTCCCCTTCCTCCTCTCGGTTTACTTTGTCACCTCCTCCTCCTGTAGGTGAATCAGACGCAGTTTCTTCTGATGCATTGTCTTTTTCCTCACTGTCGATGTCCTGCACTTCCTCCTTTTTCTTCTTCTTCTTGTCACTACCATGTCCATCATGTTCGACCCAGGTGACTAATGGGATTCCAATGATATCGAGGTCAGATATTTATGCATCCTCCACTGGTACAAGGAATTTTGTTAGCCATTCCTTAGTTATCTCTTTCATGTCTTCATCAGTCAATTTGTAGTAAGACTGCAGCTCCTCCTTGCTTTCGTCTCCACGTGCAGTGATATATTTGAAGTGTCAGTCTGTGAGGAACTTCGCAAGTGGCATGAACCGATGGAGTGTATTTGGCGTCATTCGGGGGAAGGATTCAATGGCCCGCTTGAGCTGTAAGTAGTAGGTGTGGAACACCGCATTTGATTGCCACTGCTTCTCCATGTCGCTCGAATACCACAAAGTGGTGAACCTCGCGGCCAGTGGTTTTGATGGCTCAACTTCATGGAATGTCGCTCCCTCTGGCATCTCCCAAGACAACTAAAGTGGAACTTGTAGCCTTGGTCTTGTGCTTCGCAACAATCCTTCTCCAACTCATTGAAGAGGTAGCTCACCCAGTTCATCTGCATCCCTTTGACACGCTTCCCTGCAAGGTTGACTGCAAATCATGTGACATGTGTCAACCTATTCTTTCTGACGAGCTTGCCAACAATCAGTTGACAATCTAGGCACACTACACCATCTTGGATGGAGGCTACCTTGTAGCATTGCNTTTACTGGGTAGAACTGGTGAGGATCTGGTCCTTGCATACTTAATCTAGTGATCATGTGGATCGGCGTCAGATCCATAGTCACGTGCATATCTAACCATATATAGCCTCCATGGTAGCACGACAGGAGGATTTTAATGCACGCGTTAACCTCCTGATGTCTACCAAAGTGGGGGATCTTCATGATGTTCAGGATCGTCGACCGTGCGATCTCCTTGATCCATGGTTGGGGAACTATCTTGGGCTTCTTCCCAAACATATTTGTCAAGTACCGATGTGGTACAAGCATCGCATAATTCTTCCTATCTCCCAGGTTGAAATCACTTATCTTGAGGGCTAGGATCAATCCCAGATGCGGTCCCACTATGTGTATCCCCTTCGGGAGGTATGTCGTGATGAGCATGTACTCGAAGTCACACGGGACATTTTCATGACTAACCACGCCATCCAGAGGTGGGATGTAGTCGGGAAATACCAACGGGATCTTCTTTGCATTCGTCAGATCGTCGGGGTTCTTTCTTCTCTTCTCTGTCATGGTTCAGGATGGCCCAAATCGATGTCCATTCGAGGGGGATGCTTGCAATCCTCCCGTCGATGTGGCCTATACTCCTACGAACATGAATTTCTCAGCCATAAGGTCTATTAAGATATCCTTCATAGACTTCTCTACTGCGTTGCGTCCGCCCGACATACACGCTCATGGTCAAATAACTCGGGTAGGTGAACAAATACTCAAGGTAATCGAATCAATGGTGAGGTCTAGATAGCACATCGCGGTAGGCAATCACTTCTCTATTAGCTCAAATATCTTAGTTTGAAAAAGTGGTCCCAGTGTGGAATTCAACGTAATAAATAAACAACGTCGTAATGGATTCCTTCAACGGGTCGGAATGTCTCAATCCATCCGTTATGGCACGGTATCAACAGTCCAATGGTGATATTTTCTGGAAATAACTATGTTTCTAACCATTCTGTTGCGTCATTCTAACAGTTGGGGTGTCTCCAACGGTCATATATCTTCGTTGTGGTGAAGTGCCTTTCTACACGGTTCTGCTAATACGGCAAGGTTCAAGTTCTACAAGCCTGCCTTCTGCGAAGTCTTCTCTGGAACTTCATGTAGTTTTTCTAATGTTGCCTTCTTCTTACTGAGCTTTCTTGCTTTCTTTCCTATGATCTAAGTCTCTAGATTCCTCTTTCCATTCTTATTATTTTCTTCCCTTAGCATAGTAACTTCGCACTGTTGAGGGTCTTCCAAAGGGTTCGAATGTAATACCTCTTCGCTTGCTACTTCTGGGGTAGGTGCTCTTTTCTCCTGCATGGATAGGGTTTTCAAGCCTTCCCGTGTTCTTGCAACTTCTACAGCTAAGTCTCTGGCCCTTAGTCGCTTGACTTGTCCTCTTGTTCTTCTATTAAGCACGCTATTCTCCTAGCCATGAAGTCCCTTAATTCTTGATTTTTTTGTTCTGTAGCTTCTTCCTCTGGTTTCCTCTAGATCTGATCTTTCTCAATCCAAGTATTTCCTAACAAAAGTGAAAAAGGGGTTTTTTTCTCCACAAACTTAATGACTTCAAATTATTCTTCGGTCGATGTTCCATGAGAAATCGTAGGTGTGTTAGTAACTCTTCCACACAGGGTTATCATCTTTCCTTTAAACATTCCTATCCTTCCCAATGTAGGAATCATAGATGGCTTTCCCAAAATTTCCCAAGTATTTTATGGCATAAGATTCACCTGTGTTTCTTCATCTAACACACAGTCTATGTCGAAGTCTCCTATTCTTGTTTCTATGCACTGCTTCTCTTTTAATATCTCTAGTAGACTGGTGTTTATGTGATCATTCAGTGTTTCTTTCAGCTATAATAACATGGATTCTGATTTTCTCTTGTTTTCTAACATATCCTTAGTTTCTTGACCTTCTTCATGGTTTTCTTGTCTCATGTTCATCTTTTCAACTTTAGCAATTATTCTAGGGCAATCCAAAACCTCATTATCAACAACTTTACAACAAAGACAAATAGGACCTACACCAGGGCATTCCTTAGCAAGATGTCTCGGTCTTCTGCAGTTATAACATAGTGTTAATCCTCTCTTTCTTTTGAACGATCCCCAACCTTTTCTATACTGCGCACTAAGATCACAGTGATGGACGTGCAAAAAATTCTTTCTAGGGTCCTGCATCCACTTGTTAGTCCAAAATTTCTTTCTATGCATAGGAATAACATATCTTTCACTATCTCTATCAAATTTATTCAGATCAAATCTTCTTTCTTTTATCTGTGCCCTATTTTTCAGACTAGGACTGAATCTATCAAACATACCTAGATTCATACTTTCGAAGCAAAAATTTTCCACTTATCTTACCTTTATCAGAGCACAAAGCTTTAATATCTTACCTCTTTTCTTCATATCGGACTTCTCTTTTAGCACAGAGCTTCGCAAGTCAAGTAGAAAATTGCACACTACAACAACAGATCTATGCAGAGAGATTTTTCTTTTCTTCAGTTCCCAACAATCACAGTTTTAGGTCCTGGAAACAGAACCATTTGTTGGCACAGGGGCAAACCCGGGGTTCAACGCTTCAACAACATACCAAAAAAACCCTAACTACTGACCCTTTTAGCAACACCTGTGAAGCAGATGAAGTATCACCCTAGGTAGAGGCAGGGGGGTTGCACGACTAATGTGTCTACAACCTAGATGGGACACAGATCTGTGATTACACACTTCAACAAAGCACTTTAGCCAATGACATGCATTAATTTATGATTCTTATTCACTTCGCAGATTAACCCTAAATATAGAATAGCGTTGTAATAAACAGATCAACACCTCTAAGAAATTAGCATCAGTTCAGATCTAACATTCATTCACATCATAAAGCATTAATAAATCATAGATCTATCTATCATACATAAAGAGAAGTTCACTAAGAAAAATTAAGCATAAACACCATGAATAACATTGCACAAAGCACATCAACACAGGATATACGTGGTTCACCCCAGTGTGGGGCTACGTCCACCAACTCTTCTTCTTCTTTATTAGTCTTCTTCAATCTTCTTACAAGCACAGAGCCACAGATCTCACTCCACATTGGACAGTTGATCTGCGCACAACACACTAGATCCACCTTCCCCAAAGTCAAGTCACAACACAAATCCTTACACAGTCTACGCACAAAGCACTTACAAAACACTCGCACTTAGCTCTGCAAGCTTCAACACATTCTTGCACAAAGCCAACTAGCCAAGCACTAAGTTGATCAATGACTAGTAACCAACTAACTCCTCTACTTACATCACCTAGATACTTATTTATACATTACAAAAAGGGTCCTAAGCATGGGTTAACCCATGGGCCAACATCCCATACCCATTACATAAACCCTAAAAGCCCAAAAAGTCCTCAAAATGAGCGAGATCCTGGGATCTCTGCTTCCCCTGGGTGCTTCGTCTTCGACCAGCCTATTGAAGTCCCAAAAATGGTCAAACGTGACCAGCGTTTCCTCAAAACTTGGTCAAGGACCAACAGACAGGTTATAGGAAGCATAACACTTTGATGACATTATCTTCAAAGAGCATGCTTAGACCTAATTTGAGCTCTTAAAAAAATGAAATTTCATTAGATGGGCGATAGTTTAACCCTTTTTAAGTCTTGTCGGACTAACTATGAAAAAGGAATACTCTAGCCGTCATGGTTAGAAGAGTTCTCTCTCATATCATTTTATACTTTTTTCAGGCCTGAGAGACTAAAATTTACAAGAAAAGTCAACTTTGAAGTTTCCTTTAAGTTCTTTTCAAACTCCCTAAACATGAAAAACCATCAAGTTTACCTTCTCTGGACTCGTAAAGTTAAACATTGAAGGACCCATATGGGATTGAACCCCTCCTTCAGGTTTGTTAAAAATATGATGAGGGACTCACCGAAGGTGAGCTATACTAGGCATGTCCTCCCTTCGTGTGGGTTTGTTAAAAATATGATGAGGGACTCACCGAAGGTGAGCTATACTAGGCATGTTTTATCCTCCTCAAGCCCGTTAAAAAAAGGGTACTCACCAAGCATAGTTGGGAATTGAAAGAAGTGGTCTTCAAGTCTCTTTGTCTCCCTTGAACATGGCAACTGTTTGCATTATGTCGCATAATTCATGTCTCAGAGTCATATCATACTTTTTGGTTTTAGTCAAAAGTGTTTCCAGCTTAGTAATGGTAAATGATAAGGATAATGGAGAGGACAATCTTTTATTTCCTTGATAGCAATCTTACCACCAGTCTTGCAAGATCCCACACGGAAAAATTGTGAGACATAATAATCGGTGGTCCTTTCTATGCTCCAGGACGTGAACAATGCAATGGGAGCTCCTCGTTTGGAGAGCCCATTCAGAAAGTATATGTCTTCAATCTCAATTTCAATAGTATGAGGACCCACCCTGAATACTTATCCCACATTTCTATAAAATGTTCCAAAAGCAGTAGTTCTTTCTATATGTTTTGTGTCTTGAAAAAATTCAATAGACCACAGTTTCTCAGAGCATTTATTGTCTATTGGTCTTGTAAGGATGCCAAATCATCACTTTCATGTTATCTCTCCTTCCATTCCATTATTTTGTCTATAGATCTCCCACAAATGAAAATATTAATCATTGGTCAAAATATGAGGTCAAACAGGTGCTTTTTTGTGAGGTAAATATCTAAAAAAAAATCATTTGTGTGCCTAACGCACCCATAGCATGCCCTATGGGTGTCAATGCCCCTGGGAAATCCTTACATGGCATCTATGATTCCCCCCACGACATTTTGGGGGAGTGTCACTCTTGTATGGCACCAAGAATCCCTAGGAGGCCTCAAAACCAAGAAAAACTTGTTTAAAATGTAAAAAGGAAACCATGAAAATGAAGAGAAGGGGAAGAGTGGCAACCTGGTCTAGACAGAAATTGAAACGGTGTCCTAGATCTCTGAGAATCAACAGTTGAAAATTAGCTCCAAAAGGGGTTAAATTGCCACTCTACTATGCAATGTGAAAATGAACTAGTTTTTTACCATTTGGTTCTATTTTAACCACTTTCACTTATTCATTTTTCACTATGATCATATTAAAGTTCCCTAAAGATCTATTTTCATGTCATTTATTGAATTTTTCTAGAGACATCTGACACTTTTCTAGTCTAGGTTTTATATGTTTGACAAGTTATAGGAAGCATAACACTTTGATGACATTATCTTCAAAGAGCATGCTTAGACCTAATTTGAGCTCTTAAAACAATGAAATGTCATTGGATGGGTGATAGTTTAACCCTTTTTCAGTCTTGTCAGACTAACTATGAAAAATGAATACTCTAGCCATCATGGTTAGAAGAGTTCTCTCTCGTATCATTTTATACTTTTTTCGGCCTGAAAGAATGAAATTTACAAAAAAAGTCAACTTTGGAGTTTCCTTTAAGTTCTTTTCAAACTCCCTAAACATGAAAAACCATCGAGTTTACCTTCTTTGGACTCATAAAATTAAACATTGAAGGACCCATATGGGACCGAACCCCTCCTTATTCAGGTTCATTAAAAATATGATGAGGGACTCACCGAAGGTGAGCTATACTAGGCATATTTTATCCTCCTCAAGCCCGTTAAAAAATGGGGTACTCACCAAGCATAGTGGTGGGGGGAATTGAAAGAAGTGGACCAATTATTTGTCACCCTTGAAAATGGCACCTGTTTGCATTCCTCAGAGTCATATCATAATTTTTTGTTTCAGTCGAAAAGTTACCAATTCCATGTTTCGTCACACTTTTTCATTTCAGTCGAGAGTATCATGATTGTCGTCACATTGGGCCCTAGTTTATGTCTCTTTGAGTCAACACCACCAAGTCACTTTTTGTTCCACCCGCAATGTTCAAGGGAAGTGTCAACTCTGCTCAACATTTTTTTCAACCTCTGCAGTATCATCAGTTTGTGTCCTCATGTCAATCTGTAATGCTCCATTACACATCATTTCCAATACATGTTTTATGTTGATGATGGGGCATACATCATGGCCCTCCTTCGACTATTATTTTCCTATCGAATCCAGCACATTATCTGGCAATTAGACTTAGAAACCAATTTAGTACCTTGGATCATGCATGCCTCAATGGCAAGTTCTTCACTTTCGACAATGGGCTTCCATCATTGGCCCATGATCAAAAGATTATGTCAGATGTTCGACTTCAACTCATTATTCACATTCGATGGATTGTATGAAGGTACCTTAGAGATCATTGACATCAATGATTATTTCCCTCGCACTTGTTAATGGTATACATCAATGACCAGTAATCAAGTGGTTTCTACCATGTTCGACAAAGGGACATCTATTCACGTGGTTAGATTTGTACCAGTTTTGGAACGCAATGAATACCCTAGGTAATCAGGCGCCTACCATTGCTATACATGCCTTTCCTAGGCTGTGATGGGATTATTTATTGATATATGTTGTTACATAGATCCACTTTGTATTGGTATATAGCTATGTTGATATCATGTTGTAGCTCCATTGTGTATCATTCTTGTGGCTACAAATTGTTTGATTCATGGAGGTATGGATCCACGTTGTATGTCTAGTGTCCATATCCTTAGTCAGTACTATCATGGATATGCAATGTATTGTTCGAAGGCCATGCTTTGAGTCATTTTTTTGAGCATGGGTATGCCCTCCTCGAGGATACATATATATTGTTCATCGATTGGTTGAAAATTCTGACAGGATCTTCTTCTCCAGTACCTTGGCACACATCATCATTTATAAATTGTTTCATCCATTCACTTATCTCTTGACCTTGCACTTTAGGGGGCATTCTGTTACACGCAAAATTTTCACACTAACTAGTGTCATACTAAGTGTCACAATTTTTTCTCTATTATGTTTAGTGTCACACTTATGTACACTTGCGTTGTTAAGTGTTGTAATACCAAAATGACACTTTCCTAAGTGTCGCACTCATGTTTTACCAACTTAGACACCATTGGACAACATTTTTTCACTTCCCTAGTCAATAGAAAGAAGAGAAAATCATCCTCTGAAGTTCAAACATGTGATTTTTACCCTAAGTTTGACTTGTTGGAAGGGTGATGCTCCTATGTTTATATCTAGAGGGCATCAGTTCTTGGGTGACACTCCCTAAACCACTATTAGGGGGTGTTAGTGACACCCTGTCTCAAGCATTGGGGGAGTGTTAGACAGTTGGGCCTAATTCCACCTTTATATAAGGGTCATCTCCAAACATCTTTGGGTGGTTATGAATGAGTGATGACTCATAACTCGAGTCACTCAAATTCCCTTCCATTATGGGGTTCCAAATCCTAACTTATGGAGAAAATATCTCAACCTTCCCTTCATTTTCTAATGGTGGTTGAGATTTCCAAATCCTATATAAGCAAGGCCATCCATGGGGGAAAGGGAGTTGAATTCTATAAGGGGTGAAAATTTTAATATTGAGAGAAACTCTTAATACATGTGTGTGCATCCAAGGGATGGAGGAAAGAAGATTGGAAGACTGGAACCATCATCCATATCTAATTTTTCACTTGTGATGAATAAACTTGGCATGTTCCTTTCAATTGTTGTTTGTGCATTTTTCTAATGCTTACGTCAAATCAAGCTTAGATAGATTAGTCTTTTCCTAACAAGATCTAGTAGAAGTAGAGTTGTTTGTCTCCTATTATTGCAGGTTCCTTTGATCATATAGAAGCTTGGAGCAGCGAGGTCAATATTTGGAGTAGTGAGGACAAACATCAGACTTAAGGTTAGTCTAAATCTCTCCTTCTATCTATAGTATTAAAACATTAATCTAAAAGGAAGTTAGTCACAACTTGTTTTGAATCTGTCTCAGGTTATGTTTTCAATCTAAGGAAAATTCAAATTGTCCGTAGGGTGAATTTCTCACAACAAAGCCCCACTATCCAAAAACTAGGAAATACCATAATATGTATCAGAAATACAAGAGACTAACGAGAACTCCTTCTCAAACTTCTCAATGAACTCCTTGACTTGAGCTTCTGTGGATGTTGCTACCTGTTGAGACTGAATCTTCCCTCTCTTCTTGTTCAAACTCTATGAAGCATAGTGGTTACTCTTGTGGCACACAAAGCATTTCATTTTTCTCATATCCTTATTATTTACATCCTGTGGAGATAACTCTCCACTTGTATTCCCCTTTCTCCTCCTTTCCTAACTAGCAAGGGCTATAGTCTCATCATCACCAACTTTTTGGCCTACTACAAATTCCTCTCAAATCTCCTCCTAGATGAAATCATCCCATAACTTGTCAAAATCTAGAAGCTTCTCCCATGCAACGATGATCTTGATGAGTGGAGCCCATGGCTTAGAAAAAACATTCAAGGTCGTCCTCACCAACTCCTCATCTATCACAACTTCCCCAAAAGCTGCCAACGAATCATATACCTGAGTGATCTTGGTGAGATAATTGGTCACTGGTCATATTGGTGTCTTTGAGCTTCTCCCTCAACACCATCTTCTTGTTTGTATTGCTACTCTGAAAAAGGTTCTTCAAAGCTACAAACATATCCATGGATGACTTCTTCTCAGATATGTGAGGGATCAAATGATCCCTCACTACATCTAATATAATCCTCCTAGATTTCACATACTTCAACTCATGGGCGGCTAGGTCCTTTGGATCCATCGATGAAATCACCTTTGTGTTAGCAAACTCCCACAATTTGTTCTCCATGAGAACCAATGTGACCCTCACCTTCCAAGGAACAAATTTCTATGCATCATCTATCATGTCCTCAAACCCCAAACCTGCTACAACCATCTCCAAATCAGAAATATACTAGGAACACAAACTGCTAAAAATATGTGCCTAGTCCTTCAAGCACGAAAACTGAAGATTTTTGTGCTCGATCCCTCAAGCACAAAACGGGATCTTTGGCTGCCTGAATCCCTACCCAGGACCTCTTTCCCACTACTCGGACTCTATTTCCCGCTACTTGGACCTGCTTCATGCTTCCCAAACCCCTCTTTGAAGTTGTTTGTAGCCTTCTGTTGGTGTTCGAGGATTCTTGTGGTCTACCTTACTATTGCCTGATATTTTATGGGTTGCCCAGTGGCTTCTCTGGGTTTCTCAATGATTATGTTGGGCCTACTCTCGACTATCATGTGTCCTTAGCTGACCTGGATGACTTCTCTGGTATTTGTGTTGGCTGGTCGGTGGCCTTGTTATCCCTCTCGGCAACTACTATCTTGACAGGATGCTACTGCCCCACTGGATATAACATCCAATTGGTTGTCTGCTAATTGGTAGTTGTTGGCAGCCCACTGACTATGTTGGTGGCTATTGATGGTCACCCTCTGTGGCCTCTTCTCTACACACCTACCCTTCTACGCACACAGTTTCCTTTCCCTCTGTCACTCACAACCTTATATGCCCTCATCCATGTTCCTTCCTTGTTGGAGGTTATGGTTGTAATTGTGGTTGCGGATACTCCACGACCCAGCTCCCTTTATTGTCTGATACGACGCCATTTGTTCTCCTTGCAACTTATTGTCTCAGCAACCTTGCGGCTTCTCTACACCTAGAAACCTCCACCACCACACCTACACAAATTGTGCACCATGGTTGTAGCTCCACGTGCGGCTCACTCGCATTGTCGAAGCTTCTCTCCCTATCTGTGTGATCATACCTTGTACGATGGTGGTTATATGACGATCGTACATTGTACGATTATACCTTTTTTATTTTTCTTTTACCCTTGCAAACTTGCAAAACTAAAAAAATATTTATGCATTGCAAATCACGATCTATGTATCTAGTTCCTCCTTCAGAGATCACGTTGTGATAACATGTTAATTTTTCTCTTAACCCAACACCCAACAGTTAATTCCAAATAAATTAATTATCTTAATCTATGGAATAAAAGCACAACTAAGTTTTTAACAAAACATTAGAGTGGAAGCACAAATAAGGAAACTATACACAAATTTCACACATAATTTATGGGTAAAATACCCCTAAGGGAAAACACGTAACAAGTAGATTTTATTAGATAAAATATGGGCTCTCATCCTAGGATAATGGCCCACCTTTGGAATAATACAATGCAACAAAATATCCTAGCCTATCACACCTGGCTACTACTCCTTTGTTTCCCTTTGCTCCATTCCTCGGACACTGCCCCTACATACTTGGATGAAATTCCTTCTTCACCCAATCAATGAGATCTCCTATCTCACTCTGTATTTGTCTCCTCCTCTCACCTAGGTTTCTTTTTATAATCTTGAGTTTACCCTAAATCCAAAACACGAGATCTTTAAAGTGATCAAAGGCTAACATTAGATCTCATCTTCACATTATGATCTAATGGCTAGGATTTAATTTAACTCACTACTTCCAAATACTTAGGCATTTGATTAAATTAAACTCACATTAATACAAAAAGGAATTCACTTTAATAATCACTTTATTAAAGTGAATCTCCCAAGTCTTGAGAGGCATTAAGGACGACTTGCACATGTTAGACACAAAACCGATGTGGAAATATCTGTCTAATGCTACAAACATCAACAATATACATCAATGCATTTTTATGAGTCATATGCATCAGTGCTTTTGCCTATTAATTACATTGAACCGTTACTTTAAACGACATGATGTACAATTATATTTGTCACTTCAAAATATTATGGTGAGCATGATTACAATACACATTGGTGCTTAGTAACAAAGAATGGCACCAACATCTCACCTCAAATGTTTGAAATTTCACTTCCCTTCGGTGCACATGGTAATATAGGCACCGATGCATACAAATTATGCGAACACCAATGTGCCATAAAACAAAACAAAAAATGACTCGGTCCACAATATTTATACGAGCACCAGTACATCATATAATAAAAAAAGACAAAACCATTACGTAATAATTATACGATCATCGATGTGTTTTAAGTTTATGTAATCACTGGTGTATGTTACGTAAACATGCACCAATGCGTGTTACCAATACAAGAACCAAAAAAAAAAAAAACTCCACCCACTTAATCTCTTTTAACTAGTTATAGGGAACATCCGTTAAAACTTCCACTATGAATAGTAGAGTTTTTTTTGAAAATTTTGTTCAATCTTGTAACACTAAAAACCTCCTCTACAAGGTGTTCTCCTTGTAGTGCCCCTACTTTTCATTCTGATATGTTCATCATTGTTCCTAAAATTTCAGTTTTATAACTTTAAAACTTTTTGCTTGCTCTTGAAAAAATTGTTTCTTTAGCTGATCACTCTTGTTTCATTTTTTGAACTTTCTATGTTTTTGTTTTAATTAGCATTCTTCATGTATTGATAAGTTTCAAAGTCTTCAACACTTGATTTTTTTTTTTGAGAAAGTTGTCTTGGACCAAAGTTTTGATTTGTATTGCTTTCCAAAAGTCTAATTTTAGTTGAGCTAGTCAAAGTAGTCATTTAGTGTCTTCATTCGACTTTCATCATTTTATTATTGTGGAATTCTCTTTTGACTTTGTTGTCGGGGTAAGTTCCAAAATTCACCACATAAAATTTTATTTTTCTCCCACAAAGTTTTCTTTATGTGGGCCTTGGTTCACAGTTTCATTGGGAGAAAGTTGCAAAAATCACCACCACAAATTTTCATAATATGTCGCAAAAGGCTTGTTCCCATGTGGTCTTTTCTCACAATTTCATCATCTGAATTTTTTTTGTTTGTGCCGCAAGACAATTTAAAAATCATGTTCACAAAAAAATTTCATAAATTGTATTAGAAATATATCTTTGTTCGTTGTTCGAGAGATTAAAAATCAAGCTAATCATAGCCCAAGAAAATTAACTGAGAAATTACATTCCATGCTGGATGAAAGAAAAGGAAGATAGTCTGGTTGTCATAACTGATAGTGGACATAAGTGCTGAGAGAAAATTATGTGTTGTTTTATACTATGAGCAGTGCTCTTCTGAGAAAGAGATCTGGAGGGTTGATACAACACTCTGAAAGGATAGGTGGAAGAAGTCCTAAAATAAATTTAGGACATGGATGGGGCCCTCATGCTCGTCAACCTAGAGATTGTATGAAATGATTCCAACTTTCTTTTTGAGTGCTGCCTTTGAGAGATAGTCAGCATCTTTGTTAAATTCTCGTAAAGTATGTTTGTCGTTGTTCTTGGTGAAAGAGGATTGGAGTTGTCTGATCCTTTCCTTCCAGCCGAGGAGATCGGAGACATGAAGTTTTCTCTTATTGTTAAGCCAATCAATGATGATATGGGAATCCCCAATCAGAAAAACTGTATCAATATCTAGTCTGGAAGCCAGAAAGAGAGTGGCTCAGGCGCCCAATAATTCTGCCCTGGTGTTGGTGCCCTGTCCATAGTTGAAAGTCCATCTGCAAATTGTGTTTGGTGAAATATGAATCACTCTGTTAGCACCACTCTGTGAGCCATTTTTTTGAGATGCTCCATCAAACCAACCCGTGGGAGTCTTCTCCGGAGAGTGTGGCTTGTGAATGGTTTTTTCCCTCAGTGTTCTAGTGTGGATGGATGTTCAGGAGAAATAAAACCCAAGCGTTTTATAGGCTATCGTGTAGGCAGAAGGTGGCCTATTCTAAAAAATGGAGTAATTTATGTCAATCCATAGGTTCCAGCAGACCATAGGGGGAATATTTATAGAGTGTGGAGCGACTTTTGACCAGTTCTCCAAGCAGTTTGCTAATGAGTAACCGTCCCATGAGAAGTTTAATTTAAGCGTTGTCGAGATATAGGCCCAAACTGCTCGGGTAAACACGTTGTTGATAAATAAATGATGAACATATTCTTCTTCTTTTAAGTAGAGGTGGCAAAAGTATGGGTCGATCATTCCTTTTTTCATGAGGACATCCCAAGTGTTGATTTTATTTTCTAGGGATAGCCAAAAAAATAGTTTAAGCTTGAGAGGTAAAGACCTGGTCCAGAGTCTGAATTTCCAGCCCCTTATGTTAATGGGCCAATTAAGATTTATGATTTCTGAGTAGACATTATGAGCAGTTAGGATGCTCGATCGGTCACCCCCCGTCGAAAATAACTGATCATCCAAGCCGTGGAGATGGATGCCCGTGCTCACTAGTTAGTGGCAGAACCTGGTCCATTCTGGTGCTAATGTGGCAGGTAGCCCAAGTTCTTGACTGGTAATCCACTTGCTTAAAAAGAAGCTGGATTGGTGGGTCCCTGACGCTTGGAAGAGGTAGAATACATTTTTTGAATTTAAAGTAGTAATGAGTTGTGGAGAGAGGATGGAGTGTTGATCCATGCCCACAATGTGGTCTTTTACGAGAAGGATGGAGTGCCCCGAGCCCGGGTTCCAGCCAAGATAATTTTGTATCAAGCGTGCTGATTTGGTAAGGTTCTTCCAGAAGTTTTATGTCGATATGGTAGGAGACACGGCTGATCTGAGCTAGGAGACCGTAGTAGTGTGTGGAAAATATTTATCTTTTAATACAGAGTACCATATCCATGTATGTGTTATATCATGCCAAAGAGTATCGGTCGCCAGTGCTTGTGCAAAGTGGGAGAGGTTCTTGATCCCCCAACCTCCTTTTCTTTTGGTTTAGCGAGATTTTCCCAGTTTCAAAGGTGTTTTCGATGGTGGTCTGAGCATCCGGACCAAAGAAAATTGAAGGATATCTTCCTTAGCTTATCAAGCACTAAGGAAGGAATGCCTGCTAGCGCCATCCAAAAAACAGGTTGGGCTTCCAGTACCCCTTTGAGAAGAGTGTAATGTCCTCCTAATGTGAGCCATCGGTTACACCAATGGCCAATTTGTTTTTCAACTTTGGCAAGGAGTCAGTTCCAGTCTGAGGGCTTGAGTGTATATGCTTTTAAATAATACTTGGAGTTATTTGAAGCCTTCTCAAAGATGTATGAAACTATGGGGGAGAAGAGCTTTAAGGGGAGTGAGCAATTGGTCTTGGAGATTAGCATGATGAAAAGTTGATTTGTTCCAGTTAATCTGGAGTCCTGAAGCATTACAGAAAGTCTTTAGCAAATTATTGATCTTCGTCCATTCATGTAAGGAGCCAGTTGTCATAATAAGAACATCATCAACGAACAGTAGGTGTAGGATCCTAACAAATCTGGAGACTTTTATCCCAATGATCTTCCCTTCAATTTTTTTTTGTTTGAGGAGCAGTGAGAGGCCTTCCATAACCAGAGTGAAGAGAAGAGGAGAGGAGAGAGTGGGCAGCCCTGCCGCAAACCTCTGCCACTACGGAAAAAAGGGGAGGGCTCGTCGTTAACCAAGACCGAGAAATTTACAGTTGTCACTCCGCTCATGATCCACTTTATGAAGGATAAACTAAAGCCAGACTAGGTGAGGATTAGTCTGAGGAAGTCCCAATCTATATAGTCGAAGGATTTTTTTAGATCTAGTTTAAGTATAAGGGCCTTTGATTTTTTGACCTTGATGCTGTGAAGACACTCATGTGTTGTGCCTATGGCATCTAAAATCTGTCTCCCTTTTCAGAAGCCGAGTTGTTCGCCAGAGAGAGATCTCGAGAGGATAGGCTTGATCCGGTTAGCAATGATTTTTGTGATCAGTTTGTAGCAAAGATTGTATAAGGCAATCGGCCTTTAGTCCCCAAAGGTTGATGGGTTATTTTCTTTGGGTATGAGCGTTAAGAAAGTTGAGTTGAGAGCACCAGTTATTCTGCCCTTGAACTTGGAGTCCTCTACAAGTTCTAGCAGATCGGACCCTACCAAGTCAAAGAAATGTAAATAAAATTTGACAGCCCAGCTATCGCCTGGACTTTTGTCTTTGTTGAAAGAATTTAGAGCTCCAAGAACCTTTTGGAGCGTGCAAGGATTGTCCAGTAGGTTTGTGTTCTCAGCAGTGACAAATTGTGGGAAGAGGCTGGCAATGGTAACCGAGTCCTAAGGGTGGTTGCAGGAAGACGCTGCATAAAAAGATTTGTAGTGGTCGGTGGCCGCCGCCTTGAGAGTTGTCTAACCTCTGTGGGAAGAGATCGAGTCATCAAGGATCTCCCAAATATGCTTCTTATTTTGTCTGGAGCTAGCATACCGATGAAAATATTTCGTGTTGAGGTCACCCCCTTTGATCCAGGTGGCTCTGCTTTGTTGGCGCCATTGGGCTTTGTCTGCTAGAAGTAGTGTGTTTCTTTCCAATTCTAGTTGTTGAAGAGTAAGGGTCATGTCGCATTGTTCCCCGACTGGCGTATCCTGTAGGAGGAGATTCTTAATGGATATTTCCAACTCTGCCAACCTCGCTTGATTGCGTTGTATATGAGTGTGTGCCCACTGTTTGATGTGTTTTTTAAACACTTTTAATTTCCAGACCAGACGAAGTTGAGGTGCAGGTTCAGCGTGGAAGATGGAATCTGTCCAGACTTCTTTAGCAATAACTGTGAAAGATTCTTCTTGAAGCCAACTAGAATTCAGCTTAAAGGGATAATCTTTTGGAGAAGGAGTGGTCTCGAGTTGGAGGAGAACAGGGGCATGATCCAAAAGAAATGGGTGTTCCACCCAGGATCAGATTTGTCCATCCATAGTGGCCAATGTTTCCAAGACGAGCACCCTGTCGAGTCTTTTTTTTATAGTAGCCAAACCAGTGCGGCCAGTGCACTAGGTGGGGACGATGACGATAGGTAAAATGTCTACCAGTGCATGTGCTTGGAAGAGATTAGTGAAATAGCTAGCCAGTGGATCCGTGGATGCTGAGGATCCCCGGACTTCTCCCATGCTAGTAGTGAGGTTCAGGTCCCCTACAATGATGAGATTGGCAAGATCAAGAATGCCTCGGTTTGCCACCTTGTCCAAGAATAATTTGTGCTATGTGCATGGTCCATAGGTGTTGAGGAGAGAGATTTGTTTATTGTTCCAAAGACAGATACCCGTGAGTAGGATACCACCACTGTAGAGATGTGGGATCAACTCGAAGACAGAAGGGTCCCATGAGACAGCTAGGCCACTAGAGGTGCCAATAGAATTAGCTGAGGTGGTAAGCCAGTTCGGGTGGAACTGGTTCAAGAAGGATCTAGCTTTAAGCCCGTTTACCATGGTTTCTTGAAGAAATATAATGTTTGGCGAAGTCCTGAAGTGAAATCTTCTGAATGAGATGGTTTTTAGGGACCCCCCAACCCCTCTTATACTAAGTGTGAGAAGGATCATGGTTTAGCTCTAGCAAGGGTTTTAACTCTAAGCACCCCAGTGTCAAAATGTGTTGAAGCACCTTCTTTTCTACGGGCACTCCGGGTTTTAATCGGTGAGTGCACGAAGCCTTGTCCCTTTGACCAGGTGTAGTCATTATTTAATGTTGTATTTTGTGCCGCAAAGGGGTCCAGTGGTTTGCCTGAGGCCAGGGATCTGAAGGTGCCACTTCCTCTGTAGATAGGGAGGGGAGTGGGGGATAGAACTTCCCTATAGGACGGTAGGAGGGAGTGTAGGAAATATCCTAAGGAACTGGTCCCTATGTCTGATTCGCAAGGAGGAAGGTCGCAGGTCTCTTCCAGGATACTAAGCGAGGGTGGAGCAGGGGTTAGGGTGGAAGGTGAAGACATGGTGTGGGGGGATCGAGTGTGGGCAAGTGAGGGGCATCCTGGAGCTTAGATAGTCTTGGTGTTGACAGTGGCTCGTGAGTGCTCAGAGGGAGGGAGTGAAAGATTTGGAACAATATGGCTAGTAGGAGGAACGTAGGGGGTTGAAGGGGGGCAGGTAGAATCCTGAGGTGGGGCAGTGTCTTCCCAGAGGTGGGGTGTAGTGTGTGCGTCCAGTTGCTCTATTTCCCAGCCAGACAGAGTATAATAAAGAGTAGGGTTGGCTAGTTTTAGTTTACCTGAAATGGATTCCAGGGCCGTAGAATCCTCAGCCTCTCGAAAGCCCGAGTAGGTGGGAAGAGTGTTCACCTCTGGAGAGTCTAGGCGGGTGGAGAGTTCCAACATGGAGTGTTTCCTGAGGTGCTGCAAAGGGTGCATCTAAAGGGAATGTCGAGGTAATCAAGTTTTTGTCGGGTGTGATGTCCTCTCCAGTCGATGTCAATGGATTCCAGTAGGCCCTCATGAATGTCGAGTTCCACTAGAACCACCTTAGCTACCATTTTGCCTAGGGCAGCAAGAGCCATTGTGTCTACACAGATGAAGCGCCCTAAAGTGTTTCCAATGGCCTCTAGAGCTTTTGCATTCGAGAGGTGTAGAGGCAAGCTAGGTAGTAGTACCCAGATGTGACGGCGACGGAAATTGTCTTGTTGAGGGTCAAAACTGACGCGCCATCGCTAGGCTGGCTCTGTCGATCAACCACAGTCTCTCTAGGATGAGTGTGGCATCTTCCGCTGTAATGAAGTTAAAGCTGTACCAGCCTCGCGAGAGATAGGAGATATCCGGAGTGTAGCCCAGCAGAGGGCTCCAGGTTGAGTTCACCCAGTCTGCAAGTTCGGTTCTGCAGAGGCGTCTGTATGAAATACGGCCAAGGAGTGTGCAAAGGGCCAAGGTGACAGAGTCCTCCAGGCCAATGTCAGCCCCAAGCACCATTTTCTTTTTCGTTTTTCTGGAGAGCCACGGTCTGGAAGGCGGGTGTCTGTCAGTGGTAGAGTAAGATCTAGCTTCTCGTCGTGGTCTAGAGGGAGCTCCACGAGAGGGGCTGTGTGGTAGTCGAGTAGGGAGTGTAGTGGGATGGTGTGGGGGGGAAGAAGCGTTGTGAGCAGCTGGCGTTTGTTGTTGGGGCCGAGAAGGTGGAGTAGGGGCAAGGTTTTGGTTGGAAACAGTAGGAATCGTGGGGGGACCAGAAGTAAGAGAATACTGGTTGTGGAGGCGGATGTTTACAATGTGTGGAGATTCGAGGAGTAAAAACTAAGATAGGACAAAATAAAAGGTGTGTGGGCAGTGTTGTGGAGTCACTGCAGTCAGAAGGGTGGGACAAAGTCTGGTCGAAACAGAGAGGGAAGCAGAATGCAACAGGAGACAGGGATGGGCAGGAGTGTAGGTGTGACTGGATAGATGGGAGTGCTGGCGCAACTGTGGGTTATTTGGAGGGACGAAAGAACTAAAGTGTGTGTAGGGCCTCGGGCCATCGGGGGCACTGGTTTGCGCAGGTCCGCCATGGTAGCAGCTTCAGACTATCAGACAATTTGAAAACCTGCTACAGTACATAAGCTCCTTTATAATATTTAACAATGTGTTAAAACCTGCCATAAACCTCGTAAGGCATCTCTTCCGAAAAATGGTTAACTTTTGAAAGTTGTCACATCAACTTCATAGTGTTGCAGTATGAATTTTAACATCTCCAAAAAATCAAAGTTTCATTACTCACTGCAATGAGTTTGAAAACCCGCCGTAAACAATATTCCATCAAAACATACCATGTAAAGCACTAAAACAACTTACTTAACTTTTTTTCAGTGAAAATCTTTATTTACCGCCATGAAAAAACTTGTAAAAGTTGTCAATAAAATATTTTAATGATATCTTTGAATTTTACCACAAAATAAGAAATAAAATAGAAGGATTCACCGCAAGGCTTTGTTTTTCCAAACTATTCATCATTCATTGCAAGTCCAATTTGAAACCATTGCAAAAGTTCAAATTCTTCCTGCAATTTTTTGAGGATGACCGTTAAGGTTAAATCATGAATTCATTGTCAAAATCTCTTCTATTGACAAAATATCTTCACAAGATCATAATATTAAATGATGTTTATCCTTTTAAAATTTGAAATGATTTTCAAACTTCTTTGAGAATTTTTTAAGTTTGTGATAAGGAGTTCGATAAACACGAAATTCAGTTAGCTCAATATCATAATTTTATTTTCAAAATTGATTATGTAGAAGCCCTATAAGTTTTGTAGGGACCAGGATTTCATTAAAACTACCATGAATTAAAACATATCGGAAATTTTGAAATTTACTAAAAATTCGCTTACTCTAGCATATTCACTCCCAGATTTTGATAATTAAAATAACATTTTACATAACAATTTGCATAATAAGTTAAATACCTCGTTCTGATGCTGTCTCCCTTCACTTGAACCAATCCGCAGCAGCTTGCTCCCTAAGACACCCCAAAACCAGCCACCCTACCGACCAGTACGCATGGCCCTAGGACATCTATGGACGTCCTAGCCCTCCGAGCCCAAAACCTCCATTTGTTTAATACATAATTAATCAATTACTTAATTAATAATCAATTAATCACTAACCATTAGTTTAATACTTAATCATTTAATGTTTCATTTAATAATAAATCATTCATTAACCCTTAATCAAGGAGTTAATCATACTTCA
>SNQJ01S0046297.1:100461-114648 GCA_010110895.2 Picea sitchensis
ATTGGTGAATATTCCAACAATTGGTATTAGAGAAGGTCCTTCAGAACTAGTATAACCATTGGAAGGTAGATCATGGATTACACAGGTAATGGAACATCAGAGTTTATGAAGTGAAAAAATAATGGAACACCATTGTTTGATGGTCAGAACTATGTCTTTTGGAATATAATAATGAAAACATTTTTACAGGAACATGGATTTAACGTTTGGAAATCAATTGTTACAAGATACACCGCTTCAAAGAAACCAAATACTGCATCCAAGAAGAAATTAAAAATAAACAACAAAAAGGCAATGAATGTCATCATGGATGGATCGCATGATTCATCAACCAAAGAACTTTGGGATAAGCTACATAATCTCTATTTTAAAGAATCTCCTCTTATCGCAGAGCCAGAGCATGCTAATCAAAATAAATAAGATGTTGAAACCGAACAAGAAGAAATATGTTCATCATGTCAGACAGATTCAGAAGAGGAAGATTATGAATTAAGCGTAGTGGATTTTGAGACTGAACTAATCAATTATTTAAGTGAGCTAAATAAAGAAAGAAGGGAAAACAAGTCGCTCAAGGAAGAATTGATCAAGCTAAAGAAAGGTTCTGGAGAAGTCAGGTAGGTTGTAATAAATCTAAAATCTTAGATGGATGAAGCCAAAGTGATTGAAGAAACTTTCAAGGATCAGTTGAAAGAGAAACAATGTTTGGAAGCCGAAATAGTGTCACAAAGAAAGGAAGCAAATAAGAGAGAAGAAATTTTGACAATACATCTTAAGGAAAGATCTGAGGACTTAAACAAGCTTGAAGCAAAATTTAGTCAACAAGAAAGAATATTTGAAGAATAAGTCATCACATTGAAGACCCAACTTGAAGAAGCAAAGAGAACAAAAGAAGTTATGAAGATCCATATGATGAATAAATAAGAAGATTGTGAGAAGCTTGAAGAAGAAGTTATCACATTAAGAGTTAAAGTTATCAAGCTTAGAAAGAACATTGAAGAGAGAGGAAGTTCCACACCACCAGTAAATAAAGTTGAAGAGAAATGTTACACGCTACTAGAAAGGAATAATGAAGAGAAGAGTAAGAGTTATGTGGAAATCATCAGAGGCTCTATCAAGAAAGAAGAATGTGAGTCCTTAAAGGAGAACATTCCATAAATGGAGAAGACTCAAGAAGAATATTACAAAAGAGACGGATATCAAAGAAGACCTTCTACTTTTAGGTATCAAAGAGTCTTCAATCATTGTGAAGGAAACAATAGAAGATAAGGTCATAATCATCCAAGACATGAATTTAGGAGGACTACATCACAAAGGATATCATTTACTTCCAAGTATCAAAGTTTCTTTTATGGTTATTGTTTTACTTGTAATAAATTTGGAGATAAAGCTATAGATTGTAGAGCTTATGGAAGAAATGTTCAAGAAATAAATTATTATGTGGCTCCATACAATATTGAGTGTTACAAATGCCAAAATTATGGACACATAGCTCATTATTGTAGAAGCATGATGTATACTTCCATGAAATAAAACATTGATATCAAATATAAGAAGGTTTGGAAAATAAAGAAAGAACAAGAAGAAAAAGTGAATGAAGAGCAGGTGATTGAAGAGAAAGTGAATGAAGAAATCCCAAAAATCATACTCTCATAATTTGTAGTAGTGCGAGATCATGACAAATCTACAGGTAAAAAGGAAGATATCCATATTCATAATGATCCTGCTGCAGAGCAGCTTGAAGTATTCTTATAAACCATCTATCTTGGAGACTCCCAACAATGTGAATATTGAAGAGGGGGAGTCTAAACAATAGTTACAAATCAAAGAACTATTTTTCAAATAGTCTGAGGTGTTTGCAGATTTTGGGAAGGAAGATTCATAATGATTTAAGTCAGAGGTTCATGATTGGATAGAGGATTCCATGCATGTATTCAGGCAAGGATATATTCATTACATATTTTTCAATACTTGTAGAGTTTGATTTGAAGACAGATCAAACTAGAAGGAATATGTAGTGATAAGTTACAGAAAAGTCGAAGAAGTCTTTAGAAAAGTAAAGAGACAGATGGGTCTGCACAGTGTGCAGTTGTGTAGCAAAGCCATGGATAGTTATTATGACATATGGACAAAGATGATTTCATGAGATATTTGGTAGGTATAGTAGGCAGTACTTGACATGAGCCAGAGGAGATACATGACAGTGGATGAAAACATAAGACTTAGAAAAGAAACATATTGACAGGAACCAGCTAGTCACAGGAAGGCAAGCAATGAAGGCACAACAAGACAGAGAGAAACCATCAGGAAGAGTTATATTGTCAAGAGAATATTGTTGGTTGATTATGTCATTGATTTTAGTTCAGTGAAGATGACAAGCCTTGAAAAATGAATATTAAGATGAATTTTTTTCATGTACGTCACTAGATTACAATAACAAGAAGCACCAATGGACAAAACACATCGGAAGAGAGGAAAGAAAGCATATACAGGAAGCCCCACATTGATCTACACGACATATTTAAAAAGAATACAGGGGGAGAGAAATCGTCAGATTTAATTACCATTAATGTCAAAGGGGAAGAGAAATAATAAAAGAAAATGAGAAAGATCAGAAGCATGAAGATAGGGGGAGCACATGAATACAGAGAAATATTGTTTAGAGAAGGTATATTGTCAAGGGGAGTTACACTTTTACATTGATATCAAAAGGAAAGAGAAATATTATGGGAGAAAGATCAGAAGCATGAAGACAGGTGGAGTAGCCCCAAGAGAGTTACCCTTTACCATTGATGTCAAAGGGAGAGAGAAACATGAGGAGAGAAATATCGGGAGCATTGGTCACAGGTGGATTATAAGTGTTTCCATCAATTCCAAAGGGGGAGATTTTCGGATAGTTGGTTGGCATTGATGTAAACCCTAGTCAACTCTAGAAGAATCATATAGAAGTGATGGGTGTATTTAGAAAAGTGATGCAAATCCCCGCCCGCTCCCTGGGGCCTATGCGACCTCTCGGTCTAAGGATCATTGAATTCAAGAGATGAATCAACTTGCAAGCTCTCTCTGAGTTCTCAAATCCACAACACGATCTTTAAAATCTTCTTCCTAAATGTGAAATCTACTTTTCGGGGGTCCCCGAGCACTAGTAGAGCCTCTATAGGAATCGTGGGCTAAAACTGTGGGCCAAACCTCCAGTCTCCAAAGAATTCAGGACTTCGGAGCTATCAATATTCAAGAGCCCCAACAAAAAAGGAATCCAAACATTATTAACACTGAAGTGACGGAGCTTCGAACCACAGCAGGGATTGTTGGCCCTTGACCAAGTTTTGGAGAACCTTGGTCATGTTTGACCATTTTTGGGACTTCGACAAGCTGGTTGAAGGAGGAGCACAAGTTGAAGCGGATATCGCGGGATCTCGCCCCCTTTTTAGGGAAATTTTGGGTTTATGGTTTATGTAACAGGTATGGGATGTAGACCCATGCCCATTTTGTAATGTATAAAGAGATAGCTAGGTGATGTAAGAAGAGAGAAAAAAGGTGTTAAGTGCTAGATTTTGATCTATGTGATTGCAAAGGCTTTGTGCTTACTATGTGTTAAGAACTTGCAAAGCTAAGTGAAAGTGTTTGTAAGAGGCTTGTGTGCAAATTATAAGAAGGCTTTGTGCTTAAACCTAGCTCGGGGAAGGAGGATCTGGCAAAGTGCATGCAGATCTCCTATCCTATGCGGAGTGGGTTCCTATGGCTTTGTGCTTGTAGAAGATTGAGAGAAGATAATAAAGAAGAGAAGAGTTGGTGGGCGTAGCCCCACGCTGGGGTGAACCACGTATATCATGTGTTATGGTTTCTTTGTGCAATATGGTAATTATATTGTTCATATCATTTAATCTTAGTGCAGTAATGAATGTTTAGATGAATCTGGTATGATAGATTAAGTGCTTAGTGATGTGAATGAATGCTAGATCTGATCTCTTTCCATATGCTAAGTGCTTAGATGTGTTAGATCTGGTTGAATACTGTGTTGTTCTATAATTAGGGTTTGGATATGTGATGTGAACAGGGGTTAAATACTGATGAATGCTAATTTCTAAGTGCTTTATTAGAGTGGTGTAATCACAGATCTGTGTCCTAGCTAGGTTGCAGACATTTGAGTCCTGCAACCACCCCTGTCTCTACCTCGGGTGAGACTTCATATACTTCACAGGTGTTGTCGAAAGGGCTGGTAGTTAGGGTTTTCTTGGTGCGTTGTTGAAGCATTGAACCTTGGTTCTACCCCTATTCCAACAAATAGTTCTATTGTCGAGACATGAAAATGTGATTGTTGGGAACTGAAGAAAAGAAAGCTTTGTGCGTAGATCTGCTACTTTAGTGCGTAGTATTCTACTTAAATTGCGAAGCTCTGTGCTAAGAAGAGAAGTCCAATATGAAGAAAAGAGGTAATATCTTGAAGCTTTGTGCTCTGAGAAAGGTAAGATAAGTGGAAAATTTTGTTCCGAAAGAATGAATCTAGGTATGTTTGATAAATTGTGTCCTAGTCTGAAAACTAGGGTGCATCTAGAAGAAATAAGATTTGATATGCATAGATCTGATAGAAATAATGAAAGGTATGTTATCCCTATGCATAGAAAGAATGTTTGGACTAACAAATGGATGTAGGATCCTAGAAAGAATTTTTTGCAGGTTAGTTACTGTGATCCCAGTGCGTAGTACAGGAAAGGTTGGGGATTGTTCAAGAGAAAGGGAGGATTAATCATTTTCTATAGTTGCAAAAGACTGAGACATATTGCTAAGGAATGCCCTGGTAGAGGTCCTAGTTGTCTTTGTTGTAAATCTATGGAACATGAAGTTTTGGATTGCCCTAAAATGATTGCAAAAGTTGAAAAGATGAATATGAGACAAGATAACCCTGAGGAAGATCAAGAGACTAAGAACCAGAAAGAATTAGAGATTTAATTATTGCAGATGAAAGAAACCATGAATGATCACAGAGATATCAACTTATCAGAGGTCTTAAAAGAGAAAGAGTACATAGAAATAAGAATAGGATACTTTGACATAGACTGTGTCCCGGATGAGGAAACACAGGTGAATATCATGACAGAAAGAACTTGGGAAATTTTTGGAAATCCTACTATGGTTCCTTCATTAGGAGGAATAGGATTATTTAGAGGAAAGATGATAAACTTATGTGGAATACTTACCCAGAAATCTATGAGTGTTCATGGCACTTCGACAAAAGAAGAATTTCAGATTGTTAAATTTATTGAGAACAACGCCCCATTTTCTATATTGATAGGAAAGACCTAGATTGAGAAATATCAGATATGAAGGAAACAAGAAGAGGAGGATCTAGAACAAAAAAAAAAAAAAAAAACTAAGAGATTTCATGGCTAGGAGAATAGCGCACTTACTGAAAGAATAAGAGAACTAGTCAAAGCTACTAAGGACCAGAGATCTGGACGTCGAAGTTGAAAGAACACAGGAAGACTTGAAACACATGTCTGTACAAGAGGGTAGAGAACCTACCCCAGAAAGAGAAGAAGTATTACCCTTGAACCCTATGAAAGACCCTCCATAGTGCAAAGTTATCATACCAAGAGGAGATAAGAACAATAATGGAAAGAGGAAACCAGTGATTCATATCACAGGAAAGAAGGCCAGAAAGCTCAGTAAGAAGAGAGCAACGGTAGAAAAATTGCAAGAAGTTATAGGGAAGACTTTGCAGAAGGAAGGTTTCCATAACTTGAACTTTGTTGGAATATCAATACAACACAGATTGGCACTTCACCATGACGAAGCAATATGACCATTGGAGGCATTATGAACATTAGAATGACGCTCTAGAATAGATAGAAACACAGTTATTGCCGAAAAATTCGTGCTTGGACCATTGGGATCGTGCCATAATGGATGGAACTGCATTGATTGAGGTGTTCCTGCCCGTTGGAAGAGTTTGCTACAAGAATGTCTATTTATCCCGTCGAGCATTGCACCGATAACACCTTTTCCAATTGTGATTATCTGAGCCCACAGAGAACTAGTTGATTTCACGCAGTGATCATTGAGACCTTGCCATCCATTCTGTTACATTGAGTATTGCTCACGAACCTGAGATATCATATCTCGAGTGTGCATGTCAGATGAAATTAGCGCAACAGAAAAATCCATTGAATAGATTCTAATAGACCTCATGGCCGAGAAGGTGATGTCCATAGGCATCCAAGCCTCATCGACGAGAGGAGTGCAAGCCTCCCCATCGAATGCTCGTGGATCTAGACCATCCCGAGCTATGACCGAGAAATAACCAAGCATCGTGATGACTTGGTGTTCATGCGAAACTAATCCCATCCATCCTGCCTGACTACATCCCACCCCTGGTCGGTGTGGTGAGTCGTGACAGTGTCCCGAGGGACTTCAACTATACAGTCATCATTGTGTACCTCCCGAAGGGAATATAAGTAGTCAGATCATAGTTGGAGAGGATTCCAAACTTGAAGATCAACGACTATAACCTAGAAGACTACAAGAGCTATGGCATGCTCGCAACTCACAAATATTTGACCAAGACCAAGGGGAAGAAGTCGAAGATCATCCCCCAGCCGTGGACTATGGACATCGCGAGGTCCACTATCTTGAATGTGATGAAGATAACACACTTTGGAAGACATCAGGAGGTTAACACGTGCGTTAAGCTCCTGCTGTCAATCTTCCACGATGGTTATCTGTGGCTGGACAGATGCATCATCATCGATCTGGCGTTGATCCATAGGATCACCAGATTAAGCATGCAGGGACCAGACCCACAAGACTTTTATCCAGGGAAAGTTGTAGATCGTTCTTTGGCGCAGAAGATTAAAGAAACCTATGGCGATGTCGAGAAGGGAAAGAGATGCTACAAGGTATCCTCCATCCATAATGGCATAGTGTGCCTAGCCTTCAAGTTGATCGTTGGTAAACTAGTAAGGAAGAACAATCCGACGCAGGTCACAAGGTTCGTTGTTGACCTCACAGAAAAATGTGTGGAAGGATTACAAATGAACTGGGCGAGCTACCTCATCAACCAGTTAGAACAGGACTGCCATGAAGCTCAGGATCAGGGTTGTTGATCCTCATCACATTCAGTTCTTGGGAGAGGTCGGAAGGAGAAACCTTCCCTGACATTGAACTGTTCGAGCCACTAGTTGTTAAGTTCACCACGCTCTCATATTCGAGCGATATGGGGAAACAATGGCAGTCTAATGTGGTGTTCCATACCTACTACCTGCTATTAACGAGGGATATTGAGTCTTTACCTTGTATGATGCCGAACACCCTGGACAAGTTCAGACCAGTTGTGAAGTTCCACGCAGATAAGCATTTTATATATATTACTGTGCACAGAGATGATCATAAAGAAGAACTTCAGTCCTATTACAAGCTCACCAAGGAGGACATGAAGTAAATCACCAAGGAGTGGCTTGAAGAACTCCTAGTGCCAGTTAACCACACAGAACTATCTGACCCCTACCTCATTGGAAGTCTGGTGGTTACTCACGAAGAGTACGATGCACCCAGCAGTAGCAGGAAGAAAAAGAAGGAAGATGTGCAGTAAATAAACAAAACATCAAAGGAGACTGCATCAGATTCACCTAACAGAGGAGGCAATGACGAAGTGGACAAAGAAGGGGAAGAAGACAAGCAGAAGCAGGGTGAAGTAACATTGCCTAGGAACCCCCTTGAAGAGGCAGAGACATCTAGGAAAATAAAGGTTTCCCCAATGAAACCTACATCACGGAAGAATTCCAAAGCTAGTAAGCTGAAGTTGCAGACTGTGCTCATGGTCGATGACTTTGACTTCATTATCGCAGCTATATCAGATGCCTCGAAATATATTTTGCAGAGAAATGAAGCAAAACAAGAAACCATGTATGAAAGAATTGAATCAGAACTGAGAGGAGTACAACAAGCCCTTTACTCTAGCCGCACAGTGTCCACTGCACCCCCTCCATCAAAAGAAACAAAGTTGGGAGATGAGCCTGACCAACTTCGCAGAATATCTGATGCGACAGAAGCTCACCTTTGTCACGTGCAGGAAGAAAAATAACACGCCATAGTGGCCCTAAAGCAAGCACAAGAGGAATTCACAGAGCAAGATCGAGTTGCGCAACAAGAGAAGGACGACCTCCAAATCAAGTTTGAAGAGGATTAAGCACAGATCTAGAAAGAGAAAGAACAACTGCTCACATAGTAGGTTGGAGTTAAAGAAGCAGTCAACAAAGCACTTCACTCTAGGATAGTCTTGGAATAGATAGAAGAAGACCCAGTGGAGAGTCAAGTAGAGAATCATGTTGTAGCCATCCAACAAATTCAACAGAGAGTAGAAGAATTGGAGTTACAAACAGTACCAAGCACTCCATAGAAAGTGCAAGACCAGTGAGAAGAAACCATCTGAAGCGTAGTCCATATAATCAAGGCATTAGCCTTGGAATGTAAAAAGCTTAGTAGTCGAAGTGTGCAGAATTATGAGCGCCTTACTAAAGAACTTGAACTAAAGACACTAGAGTCGTAGCTCTAGATAGAAAAGCAGCAAGAAGCAACAGTACAAGCACAGTTGAAGCCCTTGTCAGTAGTTGAGCAGATGAAAAGATCCCAAGAACAATGTATGACTCAGCAACAGGTCCATGCCATACAGATCAAAGTCATGGAAGTGACTCAGAAGCTCCAGCCAGTCCAGGATGCAGCTTGCCTACCTTTTGAGGAGATTGAAGGACAAGGAGAATAACTAGAACAAGAAGTCACCGTAGTCGAACAACACTTGGAAGGACCTATGACTGAGGCCATTATTCAGGAGTTCACCAAGAAGGAGGCCTTGCCGAAGCAGCAGGTCAAAGCAGCTCGAGGCGTTTGAGGCAAAGTTACCCAAAGCAGAGTGACTCGGGACGCGTCACAGGTGAGTGTTGGGGGCCTGTTGGCCCTTGACCAAGTTTTGGAGACCCTTGGTCATGTTTGACCATTTTTGGGACTTCGACAGGCTGTTCGAAGGCGAAGTGCAAGTTGAAGCGGAGATCGCGGGATCTTGACCCCTTGTTAGGGCACTTTTGGGTTTAGGGTTTATGTAACGGGTATGGGATGTCGGCCCATGGGTTTACCCATGTTTAGATCCATTTTATAATGTATAAATAGATAGTTGGGTGATGTAAGAAGAGAGAAAAAAGGTGCTAAGTTCTAGAGTTTGATCTATGTGATTGCAAAGGCTTTGTGCTTGCTGTGTGTTAAGAACTTGCAGAGCTAAGTGCAAGTGTTTGTAAGAGTCTTGTGTGCATATTATAAGAAGGATTTGTGCTTAAACCTAGCTCGGGGAAGGAGGATCTGGCGAGGTGTGTGCAGATCTCATGTCCTATGTGGAGTGGGTTCCTGTGGCTCTATGCTTGTAGAAGATTGAGAGAAGATAATAAAGAAGAGAAGAGTTGGTGGACGTAGCCCCATGCTGGGATGAACCACGCATATCTTTTGTTATGGTTGCTTTGTGCAATATGGTTATTATATTGTTCATATGATTTAAGCTTAGTGCAGTAATGAATGTTTAGATGAATATGGTATGATCGATTAAGTGCTTAGTGATGTGAATGAATGCTAGATCTTATCTCTTTCCATATGATAAGTTCTTAGATGTGTTAGATATGGTTGAATATTGTGTTGTTCTATAATTAGGGTTTGGATCCACGATGTGAATAAGGGTTAAATACTAATGAATGTTAACTGCTAAGTTCTTTGTTAGAGTGGTGTAATCACAGATCTATGTACCAGTTAGGTTGCAAACATTTGAGTCCTGCAACCACCCCTACCTCTACCTCGGGTGAGACTCCATCTTCTTCAAAAGTGTTTTTGAAAGGGCTTGTATTTAGGGTTTTTTTGGTGTGTTGTTGAAGCATTGAAACCTGGGTATGCCCCTATGCCAATAGGGATCTATGGCTCACAACGCCTACCCCAATCTACGACGGGAATCAATTTTGGAAATCCGGGCTTCGGTAAATCTATTTTTTTCAACACAACACACTCTCGAGGAGACAAGCTAGCGGAGGTAGATTGGACAGCTCCTATTCTCCTACCATATTGACAACTGACAATTACTTCACAGCTCCAGGCTTCAGGACTTTTTGAAGCATCGCACCACAGTTCTCCTGGAGCGTCGGACTATCAAATACACACACGGCAAGAAATCAATGAACCACACCTTCTTGTCGACCAACGACCATGATTCACTCTGGGAATTCGAGCTTTGGAAGTTTTGAAAGTCTAACACTTGCAATCCTCCAAAGTGTCGGACTAGCGAACTCGTGAAGGACCCAAATTGAAGGCCACCGCAATCTGTCAAATGGATGGCCCAAATCTATTTCGGGATTCATGGGTCCAGGTGTGTGCACAGTGCAAAACCTTATATCTCACGAATATGTGAAACGTCGAAGGACCTCTCCTTCCTCCACGTGCCCTCCTCTGGATCAATGACCAGGATGAATCTTGTGGTTCGAGACTTTGGGAATCCTTACTTCAAGAAATCTTCCACTCCTTTCCTCTGGAGTACTATCTCTTCGGATCTACTACCACATTTCCTCCTCTGATCAACAGCTCAAAACGGCTCCAAAATTTGGGTATCCTGATTCCCCCACGCTCTATGCTCCAAATATCTCAAGTACACGAAGTCCGAAGAACTTCAATGTTTAACCCTTGTGCAACTTCTCCATATCTAACCGTTGTCAGATCTACTGCAATTTCCCAAATGGATCTCGTTCATTCGGCCCTTAAAATAAAATAAAATCTCCCTCCTTAAGGATTCTAATGTTTTCCTTTCTGAGCTTTGATCTTTGAAGTATTTCAAACCTCTAGCGCACTCCTTGTTTCCTTTAAATTCTAAAAGATTTTAGGACTTAGATATTTTTATGAAAATCTCCCTGCGCACTCCTTGTGCTCGTCCTCTCTGAGATTTTCTTCAACACTTCGACTAAGTGTTGGCCCGATGCACACTTTGCACAGGTCTTCTTCAAACTCTCTTCTCCACCGAGCAATTGTGCACTTCCTGCACTTCCTCTGCAAATTTTCACACTACCTCTTCTGAGATTCTGAGTCAATATTGACTCAACCTTCTCACTCCTTTCAAGTAATATTCACTCCTTGCACCAGAACTCTCAGAAGAGAAACAATTGAAACTTATAGAAACATCAAAGGTTCCCACACTTAACCATAAAAATCATACTCATGCATACAAAACACATAAAACACATAAAAAAGAAAGAAACATCACATGTACTCAATGAAATCAAAAGAATACAACACCATACATTTGCAATAAAACCTATCTACTTGTATTCCTTCAGTAAAATATGTACATGGAATCATACAGCTCTCTGCAGCTCTCTACAATAACTAGCGGCGATAATAATAACATTCAACAACCTCATTTGGGCATCGGTTACATATATCTATACACAGAGATGCTTCTCGGTCCTTCTTGCCGATTATCTTAGTGTTATCGTGTCATAGTTAAGACACTCGCCTACTTAACCCTATTACAATAAATGGTATTTACATTCAGATGTGAGTTGATGCTCAAAATATGTAGAATCTTGTATTTCATTAAAGAGAAATACAATCTCCTATACTTCTTAGAATAATTCCAGCTCAAAATATTTAACATCCTTAATTACAAATTCTACAAAACATCAAATGATGTGCTCTCCTCGAAATTCAAAAACAGTTTAAAATTTGTGTGTTGGGTGTTGAGTTGTTCTCCACTCAACCTCTTTAATTGCTGATGGTGATGCTCCTGCATCATACTCCTCTGGAAAAAAAAAATCATGGGCTCCTGTCCATGATCTTATGTACTATTTTTCCATGCTTTTGAATATCAGGTTCAGTTACCCAACTAGCATCCTCTGCTGCGTGATTTTTCCACTTCACTGGGTACTCAAAATAAGTTTTTCTCCTGGTCTTCTTGTCAATCCTCTGATCTATAATTTTCTCCATCTGTGGATTTTCTATTTTGGGCATATGCTTTTCCCACTAGATCTCCTTCTGATCATTTATCCCTTTTATATCATTCATCATGTAAGGGTACAGGTCTGTAACATTGACTATGGGTGATATTCCCACATCCTCTAGTAGCTCGATCTCATAAGCATTGGCAACAAAATTTCTGAGGATTTTACATGGTCCTGTTTTCTTCATCTTTAATTTGTTATGTGTTCCCCTTGGGAACCTTTCTTTCCTCATGTGTGATAAGACTTGATCTCCAACTTCAAATGAACTTCTCTCATTTTCTAATCAATTCAGATCGTATACTTCTAACTGATATCTTGTAGTTGTCCCTTAATCTGATCATGAAGCTTTTGCATCTCTACAACAAATTCTTATGCTCCTGCACTTCGTAACTCGTCATGTCTCAAATCTCTCAACTCTGAAATTCCTCTCTGATGCATCCCATACACTATTTGAAACGAAATTTTTCCTGTGCTCAGTTTGAAGAATCATTATAAGCAAACTCTACTTGGGGCAGAATTTGATTCCCTTGACTGTGATGTTCAGTGACTAAATTTCTAAACAAATTCCCTAAACTCTGATTTACTACTTCAGTATGTTTTTTTGTTTGGGGGTGATATGTTGAACTGAAGGACAATTTTTTCCCCAAGTTTTTCCACAGAGTTCTCCAAAAGTGTCCCACGAATTTGGTATCTATGTCTGAGACTATACTTATGGGCAATCCATGCAATCTCACAACCTCCTTGAAAAAAAAATTAGCTATGTGAGTAGCATCACTAGTTTTCTAGCATGGTATGAAGTGTTCCATTTTTGAAAATCTGTTAACTACTACAAATATGGAATCACTCCCCCTCTGGGTTCTTGGCAATCCCAATACAAAATCCATGCGTATGGCATCCCACAGCTTGTATGGAATAGGCAATGAATGATACAGACCAGTGTTATGTTGCTTCCCTTTTGCATATTGGTAGACTCTACATCTATCCACAAATTTCTTCACGTCGGGTCACATACCTGGACAATGGTACGAAGAACTTAGTTGTGCGTAAATCTTATCATGGCTGAAATTTCCAACCAATCCTCCACTGTGTTTTTCTTTCAACAGGTTGTCTCTCATTGAGCATTTCAGAATACAGAGTTGGATTCCTTTGAACAACATTCCATATTGGATTAAATATTCTATCCAATGACTTTTGTCCCTCAGCAAAGGATTTTCACATGCTTTGTAAGCCTCTTTAAAATCTGGATCTTCACAATACATTCCCTTAAGGTGTTGAAACCCTAAGGTATCCACTTGAAATTCCTGCATAATTAGAAATCTCCTGCTCAAATGATCAACAACTTATTTAGCGCTACCACTAATGTGCTTAGTAACAAAAGTAAAATTCTACATGAATTCTACCCATTTAGCATGTCTTTGGTTCAATTTCTCTTGTCTAGTTATGAATTGCAAAGCCTGATTATCATTGTACAAGACAAACTCCTTTGGAATAAGATAATGCCTTCATTTTTTCAGAGCTTGTATTACAGCATAAAATTCCTTATCAATGTGGAAAAATTCCTCTTAGTGTCATTCAGCTTCTCACTGAAATAAGAAACAATCTTATTGTCTTGGCTCAAGACTGCACCAATAGCTACCCCACTTGCATCACATCTCACCTGAAATGTCTTCTTGAAATCTGGCAGAACCAGAATCAGTTGTTCTATTATCTTCTCTTTTAATACTCTGAAGATTTTTTCAGCTTTTGTTGTCCAATTAAAATATCAGTGCTTTTTCTTTATGGTGTCCAGTATGGGTGCACAAACGCCACTAAAATTCCTAATGAATTTTCTATAAAAACTCGCTAATACATGGAAGCTTCTGACCTCAAATATGCTCTTTGGAGCATGCCATTCTTTGATTTCTCTCACCTTATCTGGATCCATCTTTAACTCATTTGAAGAGGTCACAAAACCCAAGTATTTGAGTTATGTCTTCATATTTATCAGTAGCTTCTCCTGTTGCAACCTCTTCAACACCAGTTTCAAGTGTCTCAAATGTTCTCCTTCAGTCTTGCTGAAAACTAAAATATCATCTAAATACACAATTACAAACTTACCAATGAAATCTTTGAGTAATTCATTCATCAATATCATGAATTTTCTTGGTGAATTCGTCAAGCCAAATGGCATGACAAGCCA
>SNQJ01S0046298.1:32943-48823 GCA_010110895.2 Picea sitchensis
ATAAATTCAAATTGTCTACCTTTATTCATAGAGGGACTCAATTGAGTAAAGAATTTGTTATCCATAGGGTTAATATTTATTCAACTAATGTGAAAAGATTGGCTATCTCATCCATAGGATCAAGATTTATTGACTTGACTAAGAAACCATGAACAACAATAATGTGCAATTCTCCTTTTTAGGAGTGTCGCAACTTAACTTGGAGGAGGAGTGAAAGGTTTCAGGTGATCACCATTCATCCATCCCTCCTAGAGTGTTCCATCAAGTTGTTTCAACTTTACCATTCCTAAATCTCAAGTGGTCATGACTAGGAAAGGTCCTAGACCATGCATCTACAACTTGTCAAGGTGCTTGAGGTTTTTTCTATTATAGAGAAATATCGATTCACATTTCTTAAAATTATTGTTTTTGATATGGTGGTCATGCCATGCCTTCTATCACAACTTCTTAACCATCTGGTGGTACTGCACTAAAAATAGGTCTTCCTCTAATTCTATTAACTCTACAAGTTGGATTTGGATTGACTCTCCCTCTAACATCTTTGTGGCTTGCATGATGAACAAACTCGATATTAGAAATTTTGTAGGCACTATTGTCTCTTTCCCATAGACTAGACTAAAAGGAGTGTGCTTCATCAACTTCTTGGTCATGGTCCAATATGCCCAAAGTAATACATGTATATTCTCACCCTAATCGTCATGATTGACAACACAAAACTTTGTCAAGCCCTAATCTAATATCTTATTGAATGCCTCAACTATCACATTAGGTTACAAATGATAGGGACTACAAGTATGGTGTTGCACCATAAATTCCTTAATCAAGTTGTTAATATTTTTTCTCATGAAATGCTTAACTTGATTGATTGTCAAACTTTTAGGACATCTAAACGTATATATAATGTTTTCAAAGATGAATCTTGTAGTCGTATATGTGTTGCAATCTTGGGATCATTCCACCTCTACCCATATTATGAGGTAATGTGTTGCAGTGATGATATATTGGCCCCAAACTGCCTAGAAAGTGGGTTAATAGGCTCGATGAAGTCAACCACCCATTTATCAAAGGGATATAGTGTGACCACCAAATATAGTGGCATCTCATCCCTCTTGGAAGTTCATCCCATTCACTATCGTACATCACAAGCCTTAACATATTCCTTAGCACCCTTGAATACCATGGGCCAACACAATCCTTCTTGCAACATTTTCCAAGCTATAGCCTTACTTCTATAGTGGCCACCTACCACCCTGGTATGAATTTCCAATAGGATTCCTGCTTGTTTATGGTCCATCGTGCACCTTCTATTTATCCCATCCACGCCCAACTTGTATAGCTAATCCAGAATCAAATGATGGTTTGCATATTTAACATCCAACTAATTCTTTTGTATGGCCAAATATCCTTGAGGTGCAACTCCCATAGTGAGGAAGATTGTGATGTCTTCTATGTATTCTAGAACTGTCTTTACTTTGAACAAATCAAATTCTAGCAACAGATCATCAAGTACCCCTCTGGAGTCTCTAGTTTCCACTCTAGATAGGTGGTCTAGCCCAACGTTAGTCCTTCCCAGCTTTACCATGACTTCAAAGTTGAATTATTGAAATAGCGATACCCACTTTAATATGTGGCCCTCTAAAATATGATTGTTTACTAAGTACTTGAGTGCAGAATGATTTGTGAAGAAATCAAGCAACCCCTAGCAGGCAGTGCTCGAAATTCTACAACAAATCAACAATTTCAATACCTTCTCTTTCTATGGTGGTGTAGTTGTGTTCAACCTTGGATAAATTTTACAAAGTAGATTGGATGATCCAATTTTTTCTCTCTAGGTTATGCCAATATGGCTCCCAATGCAATTCTTAAGGTGTCAACATGCACATGAAACACAAGGGTCCAATTTGGGAAACCAATGTTTGATGCACTCACCATTTTCTCTTTTAGAACATCCAAGGATGCTCTGCACTCTGTAGACCAAATAAAGTCTTTAATATTATTTAGTAAACACTCCATTAGTGTTGTGGTAGTTGCATAACCTTTAATAAATTTTCAATATTAACCAATGTGACCTAGAGTCAATGACAAGGTATGAACATTGGTCGGGGCTTCCAAATTGACAATAGTATTTATCTTAGATAGATCCACAAGCACCCTATCTTTGTAAACAACATGACCTAGCAACATGACAAGATGTGTGCATAATATGCACTTCTCCAGGTTCAAGGAGAGGAAACTGTTGACACATTTTAAACATCAAATGCAACATCATAACATGATCCTTCAATAGATTGTACATAGTCTAGTCATCTAAGTACACTTCTAGGAACTTGTGGATGTATTCTCTGAAGGTTGATATTAATAGTCTGGAAAGCATTGTTGGAGAATTCTTTAGGCTGAATGGCATGACATTATAATCATAGACATATACATGCACTTTAAGGAGCCAACACTTAGGAGACTCAAGTGGGCATGCAATAGAATCCCTTCACAGGACATTTCTCTAAGTTAGTTTTAAATTGCCATGTAATTTTGTTGACTAGTTTTTCTTTTGTGTCAATTTGTGCAGTAGTATACGTACCATGTTTATCAGTTTAGAGTCTAGATAGGAAAGTGTAAGTCTTTTTGGTAGAAACAATGTATTTTTCTTAGCAGGTTATGGCCAACATCTTCTCTTTTTGTATAAAAATCTTGTCCAATTCGATGACAACTTTTTCTAATACAAAGGTTTTGTTTTTTCTAAATATATATATTTGTGTGTGTGTGTTATGGTAAGTACACTTTTCTCAAACTTGATCCTTATAACTTATTGCAAATAGGATCATAGCAATGGCCTAAGGATTGTAGCTAGGGTTTACCCTAGCTTCCTTTTTGCTTCTACCTCTAGGCTTCTCTATGACCAATTATAATGCTACCATTTTCCAATCCATCTTCAAACTTCATTGGTTATGGTTTTGTGGAAAGTTCATGTCATCTTTCCTACAAATAGAGTCTTGTTTTGGTTATTTTGGGTTTCCCTTGGTGGTTCTTTGTTGAAGATGTGATGCTTTATGACATTATTTATCTCTTCATATTGTTTTCTAGTGATGGATAGCTCTACAACTGTGTGCAAGTTTAGGGTTCCTTCAACTTCCTTTTGTGTTTGAGTGCTAGTTGATGTTGGCGTTTTCATTTTTTATAGTGCCTAATGGTTTTTGCATTGAATTTGTTGGTTCTTGCTCCCTCCTCTAGTGGTGATTTCTATTATGGAGCGACTTCTCTTCATCCATGGGTTCTAGAGCTACTTGGTAGGTTGGTGGTTATAGTATGGGATCTTATAGTTTATGCCATTTCTTCCTCAACATTTTGTATAAGGCTTCCTAGGGTTTGTCCCCTCTAGAACCCTACATAACTAGGCTCTAGTGGGTTCTAGCTAGTTTCTCTAGGTTTTGGATCCATTTTCTCATGTGGATACTCAATGGTTGATAAGTCACTCACCCCTGCGTGGGTTGTGGTGGTTAGGTACGTTTTCTTAGTAGTTTTATTGGTATTAGATAATGCAATAAATATTATGTTTGACCCTCTAAAATCCTCTTCATGGTACTTGAGGTTCTCTTCAGTGGGTGTTGTATTTTGGGTCTTGGGTTTCACTATGTGCACTTTGGTGTTTTGATGTATTATTTGAGCTACTTGTAGATTCATTTTCATCATAATGTCCTCTTTAGGATACACGTTAAATGTAATTTCACCAATTATTCTTGAAATAAAGGAATTACAATTTTTTTCTTGGAAAAATATGTGTGTGTTACCGATTTTCCTTTCCTTTGAGATGTTTACGAGAGTATTCTATCACCATGGGTTAATGAGTCCATAAAGAAAACACTTTGATTTTGCTAAGGATAATAGGGTCCATAGCACCTAGGTAATTAATCCTTTACCTCCTCCATCTTAACTCTTTCCCTTTAATATTAATACGAGCAATTTTAATATTGATCTTCATAATGTTCAAAATTTTGTATGGTCTCTTTATGTCTTTAACTTAATGATTCTAGTTTGGTCTACATAGGATGGCTTCATGATACTAAGAACTTGGTTTACATTGAGATTTTCATATTTAATATAGGATACATATTAAGAAATTATATGAACTTATCCTCACACTCCACGTAAATTTAGCATCGTTGAAAAGCATGGAACTCGTTAATATATTTTCATAATATAGTTTTGAGATGTAATTTTGCTAAATTACCTATGGAACTCCTTCAAGGTTATATTCCTTTCATTTATCTTATTTATTTGTCTAAGGGGTTTACATCGTAAAGAAGACCTATCAATCATAATACTATGCATGGTTGTTTTTTCTTTCATATTAAAGAAGAAGTCGTGGACTTGGAAATACTTCCTTCTTCCCAACAACCATGATTTGACATCCTATCTTTACCTCTTTATCAAACAAAAGCTGTGTCACATTTAAGAATCCCCCTTTTCCCCTCTTGGTCAAATATCTTCCTCTTAATCATATCTTTTGATGCATTCTTCCCCTTTGGAGAATATTTGAATGAGGATGTTCTTTTTTTTTTTTTAAGGAAGGGAAGTTGTTGGAAGAATTAGAAGAGGAACTGATACTTCCCCTTTTTAGCCTTTTGCTAAAACCTTTTCACAAATGATTTATGCTTAAACTTATTTATCTTTGTTACATTCACCTTTATGTTAAAATTGTCTTTTTATTTAGTTATACTTCTTGATTTTGCTTTGCTCAAGTTGGCCAAAGTAATCAATCATTGTCTACTTCACTATTGTGAATTTGTTATCATATACTTTTCATGCTCTACCAGTGAAATCATTGACTTTTCATGTTCTACCTATTCATTTGAAATTCTCATTCCTATTCATATTAGTGTACTCTCCCATGTGTGTATATATATTCATCTTTGATTTCTTCGTTTTGAAAATTTAGGGCATTCTTGTGAGGGGACCATGTTAACCAATCACTATACAAATCCATATTACAGGTTTCAATCTATGTGTTTTTAAGAAATTAGAAAGTATTTTCAAGTTAGAGAGGGTATGTATATGCTCCCTTCTTAACATATCAATGATTATTTATATTTTCAAAACAAATCTTTTTAAGATTTTCCATTTTTTCAAAAAGTCAATTTTCTATTCCCTCAAAAAATTGACAAATTTATTGTTTTAAACAAAAGTTGGACAAGCCAAAATTAGCTTATTGACATACTTATATGGCTAAATTATAAAATGGAAAAGCCATTAGAGCATTCTCCTCTTTATAAAGATTACAAAAGATTATTTATTTTCTCAAAATGATTGCACTTATAAAAAAAAATTGTCACTTGAGTTTTGATAGCATCTCACTATTTCTCTTTCTTTATTTCTTTGAAGTTCAAAATGTTTAAAGACTAATTTCTACATTTTATACAAGATTTTTGGTAAGGAATGACAAAAAATTTGTATGGAGCACTTATAATTTCATTGATGATAATTACTTTGGAAGTGTTGGACAGTTGGTTGTCATCAATGTCAACCCTTGGAGAAGTCAGGAAGACCTAGAGATGTGATCAAGTCAACCCTTGGATAATTCTGGAAGCCCCAGATATGTGGACGAGATCGTTGGATAGTTGGTTGTCATTTGCATGGTCAATATTGTCGGTAAGTTGATTGATGGCATCCCTAGAAGAAGTCTGAGAGATGGGTGCAATTGATGAAGTCTACAAGAATCCCCGAAGGTGTGGTTGTGGAACCCAAACTTGTTTGAGGAATTTGAACATGAAGGACAATTTAAATGAAGGTAACAAACTCATGGATGGATAGTTCTCGTCATGTCATTTCCAATGGTAGGTGGTACGCCACGTGGTTCCTCACGGTTGAGGAGTTATGGCCTCATGAAATTGGAAGCCCCGAAGAATGGTTAAGAAACCCTAAATAGTTACAAAGTCATTAATTAAGGGAAAAGTACAGGTTCACCCTAAAATTAAGAAAAAGGGTAAAACATTTATGACCCTAAAATGAGGAAAAAGGGTAAAATAGTTATGACCCTAAAATTAGGAAAAAGGGTAAAACATTTATGACCCTGAAATTAGGAAAAAGGGTAAAACAATTATTACCCTAAAATTAGGAAGAAGGGTGAAACAATTGTAATAAGAAATTAATTAAGGATAAAGTGGTTACAAAAAGAAATTAATTAAGGGTAAAGTGGTTGAAAAGTAGTTACATGGAAGAGTATAAATACACATTAAGAGTCTTTCATTCTTACATACAAGTTCATTGAATATCTATCTAGTGAACACTTGATCTATTGATGAATATGAGGTAGCAAGGATGAGGTAAAGTAAAGGGGATGCTTGTTTCAGGTTGTAGCAAGGTATGATGGTGCAATAAGGTTGCTACATGATTAAATGTATGTTTATATGCATGTTTTGAAGGTTATATCTTGGTGATGGTATGGTACAAGTTGAGGTATATTTTGGTGATGTTATGGTGCATGGTCTATGGGATATCTTTTGGTAATTGGTTGAGGCATATCATGAGTAATATGGCACATGTTTGAGGTACATGGTATATGGATGATTGGCATGTTGTTTGAGGTATATGGTTGATGATATGGTGCATGGTTAAAGGCATTTTTTGGTGATCTTGGTACATGTTTTGGTACTTTGTTGAGGCACTTCATGGTACATGGTGTATGGGATGATTGAGACATATCATGAGTGATATGGTATATGGTTGAGGCACATCTCATGGTACATAGTTGATGGTATGGTACAGGTTTTGATGCATGATATGGTACATGGYTGATACATGGTATGGTACARGTTTTGGTGCATGATTGATGCACGGTTTGGTACATGATACARGTATTGATGTACATGGTATGTGTTGGGTTTTCGTGTCCATTTTTGGGTGGTTTTTCGGCAYATGGTTTTTGTCAGTGGTTTTGTATTTCTGGTTAAGGAATTAGGGTTGTTGACTAATCCAGGTTATTGGATGCTATGCKATCCTATATGTATATTGTATTGTAAATAATGTATGACGTGAATGAATATAGAGTATGTTGGTTTTCCCAGTTTGGGTTTCCAGGGGAAAAATCTCTATGTAATGTGTGTATTTGTCATTGTATCTTTTCTGTTCTTTTATTGAAAATATGTTTGCAGTAAAATATTGTACAAGGTTAAAATCTACAGTATGGTAAAGGTTTGGAACATTGTATGGTACAGGTTCAATACATGGTTGAGATACATATCTTGTGATGATATATTGGTGATATTGGTACATGCTTGGTAGAGGCATGTTTTGGTGATGTTTGAGCATCCGGTTGAGAGGTGTTCTTGGTGATCGAGGATCTGGTTTTGTATTAGTGACAGTGACAGGTTGGATACAGTGACAGGTTGACAGGTTACAGGTTGATGTGACAATGGCAGTGACAATTTGGTCTACACCTATATTTCAGGGTGGCAAGGCAGGGAAAGGAAAGGGGGTTGTAGCCTCCTTCCAGTTGGTGTCGTAGAATACAATGAGTTGGAGCTTCCTTCAGGTTGGAGATTAAAAAACATGGGGTTGTAGCCTCCTTCTAGTTGGAGCCAGAGAATTCAGGGAATTGTATCTTCCTTCAGGTTGGAGCCTGCAAATAGGGGGTTGTATCCTCCTTCCAGTTGTATCTGGAGAATTGGAAAGTTGGTGCTTCCAATGAATGTGTTCTTGACATTATATAAGAAATCATTTCGTGGTTTTCTCCCATTTGGGTTTCCACGTAAAATCTGGTGTATTGTGTATTTGATGTGATGTTGATTATGATTATATGCTCATGATATATTGAATGTAATCATAGATGATACATTGATGATAAACTACTAAATATTGTTGATAAAGTTGAAGACTATATATATTGTGGTTAAAAGTGGTAAAAGTGCTCGTATGGATTCACCCCCCTCTCAGTATTCCAACATGAAGCTATAACTTATTTTAACATTCCTTCTATGAATTTCCATATAACTCATAGAATCACAACTTCTCACTTATTTGGGCCCCACATTATTCACATTAAAGTTCCCTAAAAGAGACATATTCATTATTCCTCAATATCTCATTAATAATTAAAGGAAAAAATATAAACAAGAATGTCATTCATAATTATGTGGAAGCCCTAACTTAGAACAAACGATTTTTTTATATATTGTCATTTTGAGGCTAACTATAAAAAATATTAATTTTCCTTTCACTATAGAATAATAAATCGTGTGCTCTTGGGTCAATTTTTCAACTTTGATGAGGAACCTTGTAATATGGTTTCTAGGTTCTATTCTTCATGTCATACAACTTACACAATCCAATTTTCATCACAAACTAAGCTACCAATGAAATTTAGCTGATGACACCATTAAACATGCCACTTGCTAATATCTTCTAGCTAGAGACAAGTCATGAAATGTCTTGTCGATACTTGCATGTGTAGAATAGTCTTGTCAATACTTGCACACATATAATGAATTCACAATTCTTTCATTGAATTTCATGAATATCTACAACTCCCAAATCTCTTTAAATCTCTTGGTTTTCCAATGTGCAATTATTTCATTGAATTCCATGAATATCGACACCTTCCAAATCTCTTTAAATCTCTTGGTTTTCCAGTGTGACTATGTTGATGTGCTTGATACTTAATAACTTCTCCAAGATTGACAACTTCCTTATTGACACCTCTAAGCTTTCTCCTACTTGCTTAACCCATGCTAATCCATGACACAACCTTCACTTAGTCATTCATTTGGGTTCAACAACCTCCCTATTAGAATCTCTAGGTTTTCTCCTAATTACTTTCTTGCTAATATTCATTTTTTCATTATTAACATCTCTAGGTTTCCTCCTAATCACTTTCTTTGTCAATATGCAATTTGTCATTATTAACATCTCTAAGATTCCATTTCATTTCTTGCTCTATCTTTTCTCCTAATTACTTTCTTGCTAATTTATAATTGGTCATTATTAACATCTCTAGGTTTCCTCCTAATTACTTTCTTGTCAATATGCAATTTGTCAACATCTTTAAGATTCCCTTTCACTTGTTGACATGTTGATACTTGAATTGTTAATGTGTCAAATTATTCCAATGCTAAGGCAATCTTGACATGTTAATACTTGAATTGTTAACATGTCAAATTCTTTCAATGCTAAGGCAATTATTCAATTTAACACCTTCCATATTGCCACTTCCACGATTCCTTTTAATTTCTTTGTTTTTAAACACAATCAATTTTCAATGTCAACACGTCTTTAATGTGTATCAACATTCAAAATATTGTCTATATGACTTGAACTTGTGATCTTCTTCTCATAATACAAAAGACTTTATCAGTTTTTCTACACACTCCTAATATTAGGTTTTCTATGCACCTTCCTCTTAGTGAAATAGGATAATTCTTGCAAGAAATGTCAGAACAACATTGTAACTTCTTAACAAAAACTCCAACAAGAAAACTTTTACTCACAAACAATTTTCTTCATTACTTCTCAACTATTTCTAAGCGAAGAATTTAGTGATTGATTTCCTAATATTAGGTTTTCTATGCACTTTCCTCTTAGTGCAATAGGATAATTCTTGCAAGAAATGTCAGAACAACATTGTAACTTCTTAACAAAAACTCCAACAAGAAAACTTTTACTTACAAACAATTTTCTTCATTACTTCTCAACTATTTCTAAGAGAAGAATTTAGTGATTGATTAATGATCCCAAATGATGTTTTTGTTAAATAATAGATACTCTTCAACAACTTATTTCATTAGAAACAATAGGGGTTGTAAAGGAAACAAGTCCCTGCTGAGGTTGTGGAGTTCTTGAGACCGGTTGTCGAGTTGTTGAGATATAACCGACTAATGCACCAAGAAGGAGACCAACAAGCAGGTAGCATTCTCGTGTCTTTCCATATTATGATTGGAACTTTGAAATTGATTTGTTAGCAACATTTTTCTGATAACAACTTCCATCCGTCTTTTTCATAACTGTACCGAATATTTTTCATGGGCAAAGAAGATAGTAATGAACAAAATTACATTCACTCACAAATATCATTCTACACCACGCATGTGGGACTGAGGAGCTCATAAAAAATAATGGTTTCTTTGTATATTTTGAAAAACCTTTGCAGTGTTGGTTGTAATTCATGGCATTTGTTCCAACAATAAATCCCTTTTCCCAACAGAGCATAGGGATCTGATCAACAAGTCCCTAATCAAGGATTTTGGGTATCACCGTAGATTTGGATGCGTCACTTTTTATGTATTGTCTATTGACAAGTATTATTAATCTTAAAGGTTAAAGTTTGTTAATAAAGTTAATGAGAATAAATGTCTATAATTTCATTTTGATATTTTAAGTCTTAATTTTTTTAACTTGTGCTTCTTTTCAACGTGATTATTTCATTTTTCTTTGCGTTCAAGCAATTGCTCCCCTTTAAACAAACATTATAATTAGAGTAGAACTGGCTAACAAACTCTGCCTTGTGCATCCCTCAACACTCGGTGTGTCGTCCTAAAAATGTCTATTGTGTGATCTGGTTGTTTTTTATTAAATATGGTTGTAGATATCGCATTCACTAATTCTAATTGTCTAGCACTATAAAATTACCAACCGATTTGAATTAATGCAGTGATTTCAGGAAACAAGTACGCTAACTTATGACTCATGAGAAAACTAAGAGAACTTGCAAATTGATTTCATTAAGATATATTATGATATGGCGTGAGCTAAACTTTAGCTATAACGCCTCCCTCCCTGGCGTTTTTAGCTAGAGAATGTGATGACTATTTCATTATTGAATTTAGGGAAATTTGAAACTGCGATTCAATCAATAATTTTTTACAATGTCTGCAATAGATAACTGTATCTTGGTGTTTTCACATATTTTGAATTGATTTGGATGCTCCAAATTGCAATCAACTTTAACAATATTAGGTTAGATTTGGATGCTCCATTGAAGCATGGACGATTTAGTTGTCCCATAATCTTTCCTGATCACGAGTAGTTGACAAGAATTCAAAGGGCGTATACTATGGATATAATATTTTGCAATCACTATCAATTGACAAGAGTTCAAAAGTTCATATATGGTGAGCATCAGACCTTCAAAAAGCTTAATTTGAGGGCGAAAGTGATCGAAATTTAGATGGATCCACGGACTCCAAGTCTATGCCAACTATCACAACAGGTGAAGTGATATAATCATCGTACAAATTACTATAAAACATGGTTAAGTCTACATGACCTGAACTGAGAAAGGGAAAAAAATTCAATAGCAAACAAAACCATTGCAATACAACATTTTGACTGTAATACGAACTTGTTCGCAATCACATCAAATGTGCTTCGTGACACTGATAGTGAAAACACAACTATCAAAACTAATATTCCTAACTTCATATGGGACCAAAAGCTTATTGTTTTCAGAAGATACATAGTAATATTTCTAAGTTGATATGAAGTGCCCAAAAGTCTATTGTGCTCAGAAGAGCCAACAACTACTACATCCAGGGAGGCAGATAGTTCAGGAGGCAGTTGCCATGGCTTAATGAATCACTTTGGCCAAAGTTGATCCGATCCCTTTTGACGGTCTAAACTATTGATGCGACCATGGAAGAAAATATCTCCTTCTTTATGTTTTCTCTCTTTGGGGAGACTTAGCTATCCTTCCTCGGGACAGATCTTAATGCTTCACAAGAGAAAATGAAACAATATTATCTTCATGGTTCCTCCACTTGGTTTGCATGCAGTTTGCATGGATCGTGTCGGTGTTGCAGAGAAAATGCCCATGTAGAGTTTGCATGGATCGTGTCATTGTTGCAGAGAAAATGCCCATGTAGTCTTTGTCTGAATGGGTTGGCTTATTGATAACATAGAAGTCATGAACAAATCACTTAACTATAGCCCCGGTGGCCCAGGACAATAAAGGTTCTGTTATAGCCCGAATCAGTATTGGCAAGGCTCCTTAAATCTCCAGGTTTTTGGACCTGATGGTTGGTGAACTGCGTGGAGGTGGTGGCGCTCTTATTGCCACCGACAGAGTTTAGGATTTTGTTCAATGGGATGCTAACATGGTCGATCTCACTGTCATCAAAGGTGGCATCAACTAAGATTGTAGTCTCGTGAACCAGGTGGGCCCTGCTGCAGCCTGGCCTCGAGAGTAAACTTCATAATGTATACATCACTCCCTATTATATTAAAGGGAGGGCAGAAGGTTCAAGTGCAACCTATGCCTCCCATGTATTTCCTGGAACCGAGCAAGATGGTGGCTTGAAAAACCTTATTTAAAGCCTGATGAATAAAATCCTCCAACGGGTTGAGTCAATGCCCTCTGGAAATGCTACGTTCATCGAGTCATTCCCTTGTAGAAGAAAGCACGGCATCAGTCGGGTTCATGCTGGTAGGAGACTGTAGTGTAAGCCACCCTGTGATAAAGAAAGGTTTTGAAGAGGTGCACGTTGGGTCATTCCCTTGTAGAAGAAAGCCCGGCATCAATCAGGTTCATGCTGGTAGGAGATCGCAGTGTAATCCGCCATGTGATAAAGAAAGGTTCTGAAGAGGTGCATGCTGGGTAATTCCCTTGTAGAAGAAATCCCGGCATCAGTCGGGTTCATGCTGGTAGGAGACCGCAGTTTCACCCTCTTGGTTATGCCCCGGTAGCCCTTTTTCACACACTTCCACTTCCGCTCTTGTATATTGATTGCGAGACGTGGATATTTATTGGATATTTCTTGTGGTTTGAGAAGACAAGTTCCATGATCCCTCTGTTTCCCTTTTCGATCTTGCAGGAAGAAGAGAGGACCAGTTTGAAAAGAAATCTTGCAGGAAGAAGAGAGGACCAGCTTGAAAAAATAGCAGCTTCCAGTTGCAGAGGATAGGAGCATTGTTGAGCAGAAGGGAAAGTGCACAGAGTAAGAGATTAATGGACTCACCCATGCATGCATGGACATAAGGAAGATGACATATACTTGAACTCTGACATGGAAATCACCAAGTGGAACTCTCACCCACTATCATCATGAGACACGAAAGACACCGCAGACATTGTAACATAACGAGTTATGGGATCCCTATGGAAATATTAAACATTTAATGTTTAGAATTAATGCTAACTTGAAAGTTAGCATTAATTCACTTTTCTTTTTCCAAATACATTTTACTATGTTTGAAGGCTCTTGTTCCCTAACTTTGAAGTCTCTTGTCTCGATATGAGGCCAAATAAGGCCTCAAATTAAAAAAGTTAGGATAAGAAATCAAATGCGAGCCCAAAAATGGTATGAGTTTCAAAAAACTTTGGTTAAAATGGTTAGTTTACATAGATTTGTGTGCATAGACTAATAAATCCACCACAAATTGATTACTAATAGTCCTTGTTGCCCGAAGGGCGGGGACTAATAAGTATTACAATCAACAACTTTCGTAGATAAGTAACGATTTTATTAACAACTAACCATAACACTCATTAATAAAGCATTAACAATAAATGTATGCCTTTAAAGACATAGTGTTCAAACCAACACTAACATACCACTAAGTAGTGCCCTCGACATTGCTCAGTAGGGATGAGTAAAATTTTCACTTTTGTTTTGGTTATTTTTCTCTTTATAGCACTTAAAGGTTCACCACTCAATTATAAGGCTTAAAATATAACAATCCAACACTTTATTGATTAAGCATCCTAATGAAAACCCAATAATTAACATGATTATATTTAAAACAAAGAATATGATAGAACAAAAGTTGAATATCATGATTTCATTCCATATATATATATATATATATATATATATATAATGATGGATAATTTTGTATTATAAAGAGGTTGCAATCGAACCGTACAACATTGCAATATAAATATATAGAAAAAAATAGGTGCATCACATCAAAATTTGTAGGTTTGGTTCTGTAAAAACATCTAAATTAAATGTCCAAGTGATCCAAGTGGATATTGGTGGCCACACACCTATTCCAACTTGTTCCTCTTGACAGTTTTTAGTTCAGCATGTTCTTCTATAATCCTTTGTAATTGTGGGTTCTACACTTCTGGGTTTGTCTAAATCCCTACACAGTTTTCAAGTGGATATTGGTGGTCGCCCACCTAATTCAACTGGCTTGTTTTTTAAGTCTTCATGTCAACACATCTTTTTGTACTTCCGGGGCCATTTTGGGGCCCTAAACAATGTTTTTTGGCATGCCATAGTAAAATTGTAGACAAAGTCAGAGTTTGTGGACATAATGTGTAGTTCTCGAAAATGCCTTTCCAACGGGCTATCACGCACCTAAAATGGAGATCATATGAAAAAGTTACAACACGGGAAGTTGAGGTACCAACTTACCCATCGGGGCCCAAATAACTTTTGGTGTTTCATCTCCTAGGGTTAGGTTTTGGGATTTCTAGGGTTTTGGAATTCATGAGTAATGTTAAAAAGGCCCGTGGAGCCTCATTGTAATCATTCTGCTCAGACGGATGCACGTAGCAAGCCACATCTCTTCTCAGAGATGGCTACCACCATTCGAGCAAGTTGTTTCCAGTTCTGCAATTTTACAGTTTCAACCTATTTTATTTATTCAATAGAAGTTGTTGTTCACTGGATATCTATTGTTGTTATTCATATCTCTGTGTTATTGTATTCAGTTTGTTATTCCTTTTGTTCTACTCATAAATCTGGATCAGTGGTATCAAAGCGGTCTTCTCTTCATTTATTTTTCTTTGTGCATGTGTTGTGGGTGGGAATCCCTCCTACGGACTTAGCATTTAAGGGCTCTAATCATGCATGCAGAAAATGACCATTTCAAAGGCTTCTACTCTTTCCTATTCTCCCAACACAAAACCCCACATTCATGCAAGACAAAGGTGTAAATGAGATTCGGTAACTCTACCTTAAGTCCTTCGTTTGATGTCGATCCCTTCATTTTCACTCACTCTTTGATTGCAAGCCTCCTCCCAAAGATGACCTGCATTCACACATGAACAAACAAAAAGCTGCGAACATGCATTTCTTATACTAATTGTTGGGTTAGTTGTGACAATATCATGAAATAAATATTCAACTTGAACACATGATATGGTGGGACGGGAAAAGTATTCCTTTTTGTATTAATCTTCACAAGAGTAAACTTACAATATGTGGTTGGCACTACTCCTCGAAACTGGTCCTGGGCTACTCTTCAACTGTCCTCCAACTGCTTTGCTTTATACTTCTCTTTGCACAAGGATGGATAAAGGTTGGGACAAGGGGAATGCTCAATTGGGTATAGTCTCTTTACTATGATTTTCCTCCTTTCAAATCAGACCCTTACCCCTTCTTTTATAGGCTAGAAGGAGCTAGGTATTTGGTCGAATGATTCGCCATGCATGGCCGAAAGGTTTAGTTAACTTACCCAAAGTTGTGTGTTCTGTCAATAACTTTCCTTTTTTCGTGCTTTTGTAGGTACACGCGGGCTGTAGTGGAGCAGGGCACGTGGGCCTTTAAAAAGGGTGTTTTTAAGAAGAGGTGTTCAGTATTGGCTTGGCAAAGAAGGCATATGAGATGGCCTGATGTCAGGTAAGCATGTCTGGTGCAAATTAGGGTTATAACAGATGCCCCCTAATGTGTGAGGTCAGAAGAGCATCTGATGGTCGAAATACATTATCAATCTTTATCAACGTACCAATCGAGTGAGCCCAGGGACCAGAATTCAGGAGGTGCCATCTGCAAAATAAAAATTGTCTCACCGAGGCGGGCATACCCATGCTCGGGATGAAATAAAATCATGGCTACCAATCAAATACACTGTAGATCCATGTCATATAACTATATAAAGTGTAGCCGTGAGCAATACACAGCGGAGCTACATCTTGAAATAAAAAAAGAGATACATGTATAGTATCCAT
>SNQJ01S0046298.1:52319-64863 GCA_010110895.2 Picea sitchensis
CTATCTCTCATTATTATCCTTTCACACAATTCAATCTTCATAAAATGCAAGCATTATTATTGTCCCAATTACCATGGTACATGTGTATAATGGAGTTATGAAAATATAAAATAAATTAAATTGTAAGTTTTTCTTTCTATAATTGTAAGTTTTTCTTTCTATTTGGTGTTTGGAATAGTTTTTATTACTACAAAAAATATATTCTTCCTTTTTTCAATTCTTTCTTGTATACATGAACATGGCAGGAGAAAATATCTCCTTTCAATTTTTAAAATGAGTTATATCTATAGTTTACATGTCTACAGGGCATGCGAAAGTATCCCCTTTTAATTTTTAAAATGATATATATATACAAGGACAAAGGTTGTTGATAAAAAAAAAATTTCTTGTGGGAAATCAACAACTTATACAAGGAAAAAGGTTGTTGATAAAAAAAATTTATCTTGTGGGAAATCAACAACTATCCATCATGCACTTCACTAATTAAGGTTTTAGTCTGAATTGACAACCACTATAAACTGTACCAATCTCTTGGAAATAGTACAAGGCACTACGAATTGTAGGTGTCTTACTTGCAACCCAGGACCCCTGCAGGAATTGAACTATTGATCTCACACTTGCAAGTACTTAGTAGAGTTTGATTGGTCTATTTGTTAAGGAACTAAAAAAAGGGAAATATAGGAGTAAGTTTTTATCTACTTATTTATACATGAATCACAAAGTCATTTAATATAGTCCCTTTTGGGTGCAAATACATGTTCGACCACTACCTCAAAGTGATCATGATTCTAGGAAAAACCCTCGCAAATAATTAACCTTAATGATAAAAAAATCCTCACTTATTATCATTGCATCTAATTCCCTTCAACAAGGAAAAAATATATGTTAATAATTAAACATATTTATTTAAATACCTTTTCAACATGAAACTTATATACTCAAAATAATTTTTTTTCTTACAAAATTTTCTCTTAAAGTAAGACTTAAAGAAAAAACAAGAAAACTCTCTCTTAAACACTCAAAAAGTTAAAAAACTAATAAAAAGTACTTATGAAAACTCTCTCTCAGACACTCAAAAAGTTAAAAAACTAATAAAAAGTACTTATCGTATGATATACTTCACTTAGAAGGTATACAAATTCCACATGTTATCTTTATTACATTATAAGTTACACATGAAGAGAGAGTATTACTATTAACATAAAAGACATAAAAATGACATATCATATACTTCTCTCCCAATGTATACAAATCCACATGTTATCCTTATTACACTATACTTAGATTATAAGTTACACGGGAAGAGAGAGTATTACTATTAACATAAAAAACATAAAAATGACAAAGTAGTTTTCTACAAAGTACTCTCTTTCATAGTGAAAAAGTTAGAAAACTATTGAAAACCACTTATGATGCAGGAGCATCAACTAATTTATTTTGAGATTGACCTAAGGGTCACAAACTTTTACCAAAAAAAACTAATTTATTTTGAGATTGACCCAAGGGTCACAAACTTTTACCAAAAAAAAGTTGGTTTCCTTAATTTTATCATTGTAATAGTTAGGTGGATATCTCTGGAAGGTATTGAAGATTTTATGGTTTGAGTAGGTGTTAATCTTGTTAGAATATTCACCAATACTGAGAGGGAGGGTTGAATCAGTATTGAGAACTTTTTACCATTTTTAACTTTAAGCACATCATGTAAACATTAATCATTAACAATGTCATTCATCATCACAAAAACCATACACATAACACAACGATTTTTACGTGGAAATTCAAACAGGATAAAACCACGAAATGATTTTCTTAAATCATGTTAATATTACATCCATAGGAAGCACCAACTGGAAGGAGGCACCAACCCCCTAATTTACATGCACCAACCTGAAGGAAGTTCCAACTCCCTGATTTACGAGCATCGACTGGAAGGAGGCACCAACCCCCTGGATTTACCAGCTCCAATTGGAAGGATTCATCCACTCCCTAAAACAAAGACACCAACCTGTTGAATGAAGACACCAATATTCTCAACTGAGCACTAACTCAATAAAATATCACCAATCCAAGATCTTCATACATAGAGTAATTATGACTTCACTTGCATGCTTCATTCCATAGACAATCCTTCAAACCCTAGAAAACCTCACAGAATCATTCCCAAAATGTAATCACTGACGAAAACATCCACTATCAACAACATCCATTCACATCAACGTCCATTAATGACAACATCCACTCACGAAAACATCACAACCTCATAGCAATGCATACAACAACATCACAACCTCGTAGCATACCTTGAGAATAAGAAAGACCTTAAGAGAATCCTTTAAACTTCCCTTGCACACTAGAAAGACACCCCAACACCTTGAGTGCACCTCAGACTTTATCTCTTCGTTGGTTTCCCAAAAAATTCAAAATTCTATCTTGTATTTTTAGTAATTTTGTCCCCAAAAATTAGTTGAGTCAACCTCAATTTTTTGGTTGGGTTATCAGACGGAAAAACTCACATCTCCTCATTCCTAGGGAGTTAGAGAGCCTTCCATATACCATTGGAAAAGTATTGGAATAAGCTTTCCAACCATCTAAATTATGCTTCCATTTGAGTTAGTTATGTATGGTAAACCATTTCTCAAATATAGGGTATCCAAATTGACCAAAAATTAATACTTTCAACAATCTATATCTTGGACATCTGTAGACTTGTAATATTTATATTGGACATCTTGTGGGATCCATTTGTGTACAAATCAAAGTGGGCATGTGGAAACAACCACATGTTATCTCATCCCATGAGGGCCATGCTTAAAATCTACGCCATAAGGGGAACACTTTGGAGTTATATACATTTATGTCAAGGATCCTTCAAGGCTCTTCAAGGATTCTTCAAGTGGACACATCATCATCACTTTTAGGGGCTTCTGGGATTTTATTTAGGGCTTCTTCTAAGGTTAACATCAATGACAACCAATTTTCCAACAATCTCCCCCTTTGGCATTGATGGCAACTTAGTAAAGCAATCATGTTCCCCCTGTCTTCGTGCTCTGATCCCAATGATTGTATTGTCCTCTTGTCTTCATGTTGACTCCCTCTGTCTTCATGATTCTAGTTTTATTGTTTTTCTCTCCCCCGTTGACATCAATAGAAAATGGTAACTCCCCTGACAATATTCCCTTTTTTGTTCTTACAAAATATTATGAAAATCGAATTTGGAGCAGAAATTACTACCATTTTTTGTGAAAGATACTCAAAAATATCCCTAGGAAGAGGCTTTGTGAAGATGTTTGCAATCTATTCTTTTGTCCCAATGTACTCCAACTTGATATTCTTTTATGTGAATTGTTCCCACAGAAAGTGGAATTTAATAGGAATATGTTTGCTCTTGGAATGCATCACTGGATTCTTAGGGATGCTTATAGTATTGGTGTTGTCACAGAGTATCGAAATAGGCTCATCATATCTCACTTGTATGTCTTGAAGGGTTTGCTTCATCCACAGAATCTGAGTACAACATGCTATTGTTGTGAATTTTTTTGCTTCTACTATGGATAAGGATATTGAAGATTGCTTCTTGGTCAACCAGGACACAAAGAAGTCACCTAAGTGGAATTTTTCTCCACTTGTACTTCTTCTGTTGTCAACACTTTCTGCCAAATTTGCATCCGTGTAGGAAACCATAGTTAAATCATTTCCTTTCGAATACCATAGCCCAAAATATGTTGTTCCTTTAAGATATCTAAAGATCCTTTTCACTGATAGAACATGGGTTTCCTTTGGTGTCGCTTGAAATCTTGTGACCTGGCCAACTGCTTGCATTACATCTGGTCTTGAAGTTGTCACATAGAGTAGATTGTCAATCATTGATCTGTAGAGTCTTTGATCTACTTCTTTAGATTCATCATCTTTGCTCAACTTGCAACCGATAACCATAGGAGTACGCACAGGTTTACAGTCTTCCATTTTGAACTTCTTTAACATTTTGTTGATGTACTTGGTTTGAGAAATGAAAATTCCTTCATCTATCTGAGATATGTGAAGTCCTAAGAAGAAATTCAACTCCCCAAGTAGGGTCATTTCAAATTCATTATGCATATCCTTGGAAAACTTCTGACTCAATCTATCATCATCACTTCCAAACATGATGTCATCAACATACACTTCTATAATAATCATAATGTCTTGATCCACTTTTATGTAGAGGTTACTATCTACATTTCCCCTTCTAAATCCTTTTTGTTGTAAGTACATGTCCAATATTGAGTAACAAGCTCTTAGAGCTTTATTAATTCCATATAGAGCTTTCTTCAATCTGCAAACATAGTCTTCCTTTTCTGATAGTAGAAACCCTTATGGTTGTTCTATGTAGACTTCTTCTTCTAATTCTCCATTTAGAAACGTTGATTTTACGTCCATCTGATACACTTTGATCCTTTTGGAGCATGCATAAGCCAAGAACGTTATGATTGCTTCCATTCTTTCCACGGCAGCAAAGGTTTCTTCAAAATCTATTCCTTCAACTTGAACATATATTTTTCACACTAGTCTTGCTTTGTTTCTGGTTACCTGTCCATCTTCGTTTAACTTGTTTCTGAAGACCCATTTTTTCCCAATCACATTTCTGTCCTTTGGTCTTGGAACTAGTTCCCATGTCTCATTCTTCTCTATTTGATTTAGTTCTTATTTCATAGCCTTGATCTAATGTTCTTCATTTCTGGCTTCCTCAAAGTTACTTGGTTCAAATTTGGACAGTAATGAAAAATGTCCTTGTTCAAGTGTTTGTGCTTGCTTTCTTCTTCTAGTTTCTAGTCTGGCACTTCTATCTCCAAAGATTTGTTCTGGTGGATGATTCTTTTGAACCCAGTGGTTAGGTGTCCTAGAAGGAGTTTGGAAATATTGTTGGTTGTTTTCTTCTTTTTCTGCTTCTGGTTGCTTCTATTCTTGTTATTCTTCTTCTTCTTCTTGATTTGGTTCTCCATTTTCCTGTTTTTCAAAGATGTTTGAATTTCTTCTTTCCTTCTTGGTCTTCAACAAGTATGTTTCATCAACCTTTACATTGATGTTTTCCACTATCTTGTTGAGTCTTAGATTGTATCACTTATATGATTTGGTTTTGCATGTGTACTCAACAAATATGTCTTTGTCCACCTGAGAGTCAAATTTTCCAATCTTCTTGTCTTCCCTTTTTATGTAACACTTGATTCCAAACACTCTAAAGTGATTGACATTGGTATGTCTTCCTTTCCATAACTCATATGGAGTCTTATCACTATTACTTCTGATCAATCCTTTGTTCAAGATATGAACGGTTGTATGCGTTGCTTGTCCCCAAAAGATATGACTTAGCTTGAAGTCATTTAACATGGTTTTCGCCATTTCTTGTACAGTTATGTTTTTCCTTTCAACAACTCCATTTTATTGCGGTGTTCTAGCTGTTGAGAATTGTCTTTTTATTCCATGTTCTTCATAGAAATCCCTGAATTCATTTGAAGTAAACTCTCCTCCATTATGTGATCTTAATCATTTTATTTTCAAATCAGTTTCATTTTCAACCAGTTCCTTAAATACCTTGAAACATTCAAAAGCTTCTGACTTTTTCTTGAGGAATCAAACTTAGGTCATTCTAGTGTATCATCAATGAGTAGCATGAAATATTGTTCATCATCCAGTCCTTTTGTTCTCATTGGCCCACATAAATCATTATGTACAATATTCAATGGTTTTGTCGTAGAGTATTCATTTGTCTTGAATTCAACTTTTGTTTGTTTTCCATGCTGACAGTGCTTGCACATAGTATTTTTTGGATTTTTAATTTCTAGAATTTCTCTTATAGCTTGCTTCTTGTTGATATTGACAAGATTATCGAAGTGTATATGGCTCATTCTCCTATGCCAAAGCCAAATTTCATCTTCTTTTCCAAAACAACATATTTCTTCTTCGATCTCATCCAATATGTATATGTTGTTTGGAGTCCTTGGCGTTGTTTCCACTAGTCTGTCTGATCCTTCTTTCCTTATTTCACATTCTTTTGAATTGAATATAAGTGTGTGTCCCTGATCACACTTAGCAAATTATGCTTTGTGTTTTCAACAAGTAGGACATTTTATGCCACAACATCTTTGTTTCCAAGACTGACTGTGCATTTTCCTATCATTTTGGCTGAGTTATCATTGCCAAACTTGACAAACCCCTATTTTTCTTCCTTTAATGTTACAAATCTGTTTTTGTCTCCAGTGATACGCTTTGAGCATCCGTTGTCAATATACCAATGGCTTCTTCTATTTTGGCTTGAAAGGAAAACCCACATTCCTCAATCTTCAAATCTTCTTGCTTCTTTTTCCAAGTTCTTTTTTGTTCCCCTATATGATAGAAAGGAACATGCCTAGTTTCCCTTGAAGAAACTATCAAATCCCTTCTGTAATTTGTATCTATGTGTCCAAAAATGTTCCATTTGTACCATTCAATTTCATAATTTAGAGCACCAAAACTATTTTAATTTCTTTCAAATGCCTCACGAGGCTTTATGGGATAATTGTCTTCAGAATGATCCTTGGTATTTTCATAGCTACTTATGTTTCAGGTGTTTCTACTCTTTGCATAGGCTCTACAATTTATGGCTTTATGCCCAAAATTATTGCAAGAATAACACAAGTCAAGAAAAAAAAATTGGTACCTGAGTGTGGGTGCTCTTCTAGTTGGCGTTGTTCTTCTGAAAACATGATCTTCTTCTTGGGTCTTCTTCATTGATGGTTGTCGATTCCATGTTCCTCTGAATGCATGATCTTCTTCTTGATTCTTCTTTATTCCTGGTTTCTTTATGTCCTCCTTTAGAACCTTGCATTATTTTTTCTTGATGGAACCCTTGATAGTATCTGCATAAATTCTTTGCTCTTCTTCATTTCTTGTCATCATAGAGCTTGAACCCTCACCAGTATTATTTTTTTTGTATCCAAGTCCAGACTTGTCATAGAATGGGTTTTTATTGCAGATGATTTCATCCATTATTTTGGTGTTATTGCCAAAATTTAGTTGGATGTCCTTCTTATGTAGTTCCTTTCTTAGTGAGACTATTTCAGCTTCCAGATTCTCTGTTATTTTCTTCTTTTATTCCAGTTGTCTCTTGAGTGTTTCTTCAATCACTTTGGCTTCTTCCAACCGAATCTTTAGATCTATGATAGTCTGCTTGGATTCTTCATAATTTTTGCTAGGGTTTTGAAAGTCTTCCTTCAGTTTACTTCACTCCTTTTTGAGAGACTTGTTTTTCTTCCTTGGTATTCTTACATCACTTAAGGCACTAATCAATTCTGCCTCAAGATTCACTTCTCCTTCTTTTTCATCATCTCCTTCATTATTTTCAATAGTTTCCTCCTGAGTCTCTAACGCCATCAAGAGTACTCTTTTTGATTCACTATCACTATCATCATCTTCATCGAATGAGGAACTATCATCTTTCGAATAAAGACTTTTCTTTTTCAAAAATATTCCTTTATTTCTTTCCTTGTCTCTTTTCTGATATTTCTTTTCTTTCTTAGGAACTTATTCTTCATCACTATATGAACCCCTTGCATAAGGACATTTGGAAGAAAAATGGTTTATTTTACCACATTTAAAGCATTTGAAAGGAATCTTACCTGTGTACTTGTTGATTCCTCTTTTAAGCTTTCTCACGAAGTTGACTTAATTCTTCATTGTTTGAATCATCACTATTGTTGGAGCAGGGTTTTTAATTTGGCTTGTTCTTTCTTGCCTTCTTGGAGCCTTTGAAATTTGCTTCCCTTCCGGATGGATTTTCCAGTTTTATTCTCATTTCATATGTTGTAAGTATTCCATGTAATTCATCCATGCTCAATGTAGCCAGATCTTGTCTTTCTTCTAGAGATAATATTTTAGGGTCAAATCTCATTGGGAGAGACCTCAATATCTTTTGCACAATAATTGAATTTTCAATCTTTTTTTCCAATCCTCTTATAGTATTCACAATTTCATTAACTTAGAGAAAATAAGCTGCAATATCTCCATATTCCTTCATTCTCAGATGTTCGAATTGTCCTTTGTAAGTCTTAATCTTGGCCCCTTTGACTTTAGCATCTCCTTCATAAACATTCTTGAGCTTGTCCTAGATTTCCTTTGCAGAATCACAATGCATAACCTTAACAAATTTTGAATCTGTTAGACCACTTAGAATGGCATTTATAGCCTTTGAATTGTATTCACTGAGATTTTTCCCAGCATTATCTGTTGGGGGAGAATCTGGTGTAGTGTATCCATTTACTACAGCTTGCCAAACATCAAATCCCCATGCTTGCAAAAATGCTCTCATTCTTATGCTCCAAAAAGCATAATTTTGTCCATCAAACAATGATGTTCCATTTTTGGTAAATTCTCCTTGCTTATCCATGAACTGCCTTCCAATGGTTAGACTGTTCCTGAAGGAACCTCACTCTGATACTAATTGTTATAATATTCACCAATACTAAGAGGGGGGGATGTGAATCAATATTGAGCACTTTTTACCATTTTTAACTTTAAGCACATCATGTAAACATTAACCATTAACAATGTCATTCATCATCACAAAAACCATACACATAACACAATGATTTTTACGTGGAGACCCAAACGGGAGAAAAATACAGAATGATTTTCTTATATCATGTTAAGATTACATTCATAGGAAGCACCAACTTCCAATATTCTCTAGCACCAACCATCTAATTTACAGGGACCAACCTGAAGGAAGTTCCAACTCCCTGATTTACCAGCACCGACTAGAATGAGGCACCAACCCCCTAGATTTACTAGCTCCAACTAGAAGGAAGCACCCACTCCCTATAACATAGGCACCAACCTATTGAATGAAGAAACTAATATTCTCAACTGAGCACCAACTCAATAATAAATCACCAATCCAAGATTTTCATACAAAGAGTACTTCTAACTTCACTTGCATGATTCATTCCGTAGACAATACTTCAAACCCTAGCAAGCCTCATAACATCATTCCCAAAATGTAATCATTGACGACAACATCCACTGACGACAACATCCATTCACAACAACATCTATTAACGACAAAATCCACTAACGACAACATCACAACCTCATAGTAGTGAATATGAAAACATCACAACCTCATAGCATACCTTGAGAATAAGAAAGACTTTAAGAGAATCCTTTAGAATTCACCTGCACACTAGAAAGACACCCCAACACCTTGAGCACACCTTAGACTTTATATCTTCATTGGTTGCCCAAAAAATGTGAAATTATATCATGTATTTATAGTAATTATGTCCCTAAAAATAAGTTGAGCCGACCTTAATTTATTGGTTGGGTTATCAGACGGAAAAAATCATATCTCCCCATTCCTAGGGAGTTAGAGGGACTTCCATATACCGTTGGAAAGGTATCGAGATAATATTTTAAACCATGTAACTTGTTCTTCCATTTGGGTTAGTTATGTAGGGTAAAAATGTTCTCAAATATAGGGTATCCAAATTGACCAAAAATTAATACTTTCAACAATATCCATCTTGCAATCTTTATCTTAGACATCTGTAGGCTTGTAATATTTATATTGGACATCTTATGGGATCCATTTGTGTACAAATCAAAGTGGGCATGTGTAAAAAACCACATGTTATCTCATTCTTTGAGGGTCGTGCTTAAAATCTACGCCATAAGTGGACCACTTTGGAGTTATATACATGTATGTCAAGGCTTTTCAAGGATTTTTCAAGTGGACAGATCATCATCACTTTTAGGGGCTTCTGGGATTTGCTTTAGGGATTCTTCTAAGGTTGACATCAATGACAAGCAATTTTCCAACAAATTAGTTGCTAAGAGGGACATAATTAGCAGATTTAGAATTGGTTGAGATAGCTTGGGATGAGTTTGTTTTGTGAGATACCCGAGAGCTCCAAGATATATTGGGTTTATGTAATGAATAGAGGGTTAGAAGGTGTGGAGAGTGAAAAGTGTGTAGTGTGCAGAGGTCTGAGAGACCAAGAGGAATAGAGAAAAAATTGTTGTATTTGTTCATTCCTTTTGAATATAATAGAAAATCTCATACTTTATGTGCGTTGTGGTTTGTTTGTGTTGAAGTCGAATTCTATTTGAATTTGTCTCAATCAAGCAACAAAACTTTGATCTGTAGGGTAGCAGATCGTGTATGGAGTCGTTCTTCGAAGTCAAATGGTGGCCATTGAAATTTTTGTGTATTTTTGTTTGTTTAAATTGAACGGTTGAGATAAGATCTAGGAGAGGGCCTTGCCAAATTGACGGTCGTTATTGATTCATAGGTTTGTTTGTCAGACCCTGCTTGCATCGAACCCATAGTCTATCAGAGTCCCATGTCACAAATCAACTCCAAAAAACCCGTTGTTTTATACTCAACCGTCGGACCCTTACCCAATTGGATTATTTTGATACCCCGATGCTAATACTCCGATGAATGATCTAACCATCCATTGGAGAGGAGAAACCAACGATCATGCTCAACGGTAGATCGGACCCTCGACACAGCGAATCACTCCAACCCATCGGAGCAGACAAATCCAATGATCCAGATGGATGTCAGTGGTCTCCCACCTAATCCAACTGGTTCATTTTGTCATTTTTCCAGTTTGGTATTTTTTTCCTAGTTTTCGAGTCCCTGACTTCCAGGGCCGTTTTGAGGCCCTAAACAACGTTTTTAGGGCTCGCGACAATTAGACTATAGATGAGGTTAGAATCTGACGAAAACATGTGTATTCCTCGGATAGACCTTTCCAATGGGCTATCATGTGCCTAAAATGGAGATTGTATGCAAAAGTTACGACACCGAGAAGTTGAAGTACTAGCTTACCCCAACGGGGCCCACATGACTTTTGGCACTTCATCTCATAGGGTTAGGTTTTTGGATGTCTAGGGTTTTGGAATTCGTGTTTATTGTAAAAAAGGCCTTTAGAGCCTCATTGTAATGATCTTCTTGCAAATGAGCACAACCGTCACATCTCTTCTTAGAGATAAGACGCCACCATTCCAGCAAGCTTGTTTTACGCTGCATTTTACAGTTTCAGCTTATTTCCTTATTGAATAGAAACCAGTTTTATTGTACCTCTGTTATTTTGTGTTAAACATATTTTAATAATCTGTATTCATTTCATTTAGCTCATAAAATTCAGATCATTGGTATCAGATCGGTCTGCTCCTTGTCATTCTTAATGCATGTCCCCAACGAGGTCAGGGTACAAAGAATTGGGTCTCGAGATTATTTCTCTTGAGGATAAAATATCTCGCATGCCCAAGTGACCTCTCATGGTGGAAGAAAAGAAAGACGACGAGACATGAGATCCTTTCAAAATGTTTCTTGAGGAAACCCTCATGCAACAGAGGAACGAGATGATGGATAGTTTTGCGCAAATGCTCTGGTGACTATCGACAACCGACGCATCTTCCTCGAGTGGAGGCACCGCCCCCTTCAAGGTACAAATTAACTTTGATATTCCTATATTTAAAGGTTATATAGACGCAGATGTTGTAGACAAATGGTTGAATCTATTAGAAGGGTATTTTTGTGTCCATAACTTTTCGAATAGAGAAAATATTACTTTTGCACTCCGCAAAGTCGTTCCCCATGTCAAAGATTGGTGGGAAAAATTCTGTGAGCAAAAGGAAACAGAGGAAACTTCATTATTTACAGTCATGGACACCTGGGAATCCTTTAGGGATGCTATTAAGGAACAATACTACCCTGTTAGAAGTTATGATGACTTGTATACAAAATGGACCACACTGCGGCAAGAAAGAGACCAAGCAGTGCCAAAGTTCACAAATATCTTCCATACCTTGCGCACCAAGTTGGGTATCAAAGATTCAGAGCGAAATTTGGTGCTTAAGTATCACGGTGCTCTGCATAGATACATCCAGACCAAAATGGAATTTATGGACATCTCGTCCTTGGGCACGGCCAATCGATATGTCGTCAAAAACGAGCAGAAGCTCAAACAAAAGACGTGACAATTTGGGCTTGGGAACCCCTCACAACAAAAGCCAGAAAAGGGCGTCCCCAATCCATAGAACAAAGGACAAAGAAAATATGGTCAGTATCAGGAAAACCAGTCCAAGCCGCAAGCAAAGAAGGGCAGCAGAAAGACAAAGAAAGATACCGGGAAGTGGTGTGACTTCCATAAGATCCCTTAGCATAACACTGTTGATTGTCGATCAAATCAGTCGTTGGTGGCCGAAGTGAAAGCCTCTAAATCAGATGCGAGTTCTGACTTTGAGTTAGAAACAGAAAGGGGAATATGGATCATTGACGCGGAACCCAGTGCCATCGTTGCTACCACCAAGCTCCAACCTGGTGAACTGGACGAGCCAGAAGAAGGCGAGCGCATTTTCCATTCACAGATGTGGGTAAAAGGCACCCCACTACACTTTATCATTGATAACGATAGCCAGAAGAAGCTCATCTCAGCAAAGGTCATCAAGCGGCTGGCCTTGTCGACAATGCTACACCCGCAACCCTACACCATTGGATGGATCCGCCAAGGAAGCGATCTCC
>SNQJ01S0046298.1:64913-86484 GCA_010110895.2 Picea sitchensis
GAAGTGGTGTGACTTCCATAAGATCCCTTAGCATAACACTGTTGATTGTCGATCAAAGCAGTCGTTGGTGGCCGAAGTGAAAGCCTCTAAATCAGATGCGGGTTCTGACTCTGAGTTAGAAACAGAAAGGGGAATATGGATCATTGACGCGGAACCCAGTGCCATCGTTGCTACCACCAAGCTCCAAGCTGGTGAACTGGACGAGCCAGAAGAAGGCGAGCGCATTTTCCATTCACAGATGTGGGTAAAAGGCACCACACTACACTTTATCATTGATAACGGTAGCCAGAAGAAGCTCATCTCAGCAAAGGTCATCAAGCGGCTGGCCTTGTCGACAATGCTACACCCGCAACCCTACACCATTGGATGGATCCGCCAAGGAAGCGATCTCCACATCAGCCAACAGTGTCGACTGTCATACGATATCAAGCCCTTCAAAGATGAGGTATTGTGTGATGTTGCTCCTCTCGAATTTTGTAATGTTTTTTTGGGCCAACCTTATTCATGGAAACGTCATGTTGTATATGAGTCTAGGCCTTGTAGTGTTATTATTACTTTGAACATGAAATTGTATAGGATACCCAAGGTAGTCCCACCTAGTGTTATTTCCTTGATCTCTTCCAAGCAATGCAGGAAGGTCATCTCTCAGACCGAGAAATTTGTTTTCTTTGTGATTCGCTCTTAGAGTGAGCAAAAGATAACAACCACATCCAGGGCCTCTGTGGCTGATCTCTTCACACAACAGAAGCAAGTAGATAAGGTTGTGGAAGAATACTCAGATATCTTCTCCTCACCTATCAGGGTACCTCTACACTGCCAGGTCAAGCATCCCATCGATCTGACCCCTGACGCATCGCTACCCAATGGGTCAGTCTATTGTCGCTCTCTGTTAGAAAACGAGGAGATCAAGAGGAAGATCCAAGAACTTCTCCACAAGGGGCACATCCATCCCAACTCATCGCCTTGTGGGAGCCCAATCGTGCTGGTGCAGAAGAAAGACGAGACCTGGCGACTCTACATTGATTATCGGTCCCTGAATAAAATCACAGTCCGGAACTGGTACCCGATTCCCCGAATCAACGACCTCCTTGATCAGCTCACGGGGGCCAATTACTTTAGTAAGATTGATCTGAATTCTGTCTACCACCAGGTCCCAATAGAAAAAACAGATGTATGGAAGATCGCCTTCAAGTCAAAAGAAGGTCTTTTTGAATGGTTGGTCATGCCCTTTGGTTTGACAAATGCCCCAACAAATTTCATGAGGCCGATGGACAATATCCTGTGACCTTTCACCAATACTTTTGTAGTGGTGTATCTGGATGACATCCTCATCTACAACAAGACTTGGGTGGAACACTTGCAGCATATTCAACAGGTTTTGCACACCCTGCGGCCGCACCAGCTATATGAAAACTTGGAAAAATGCTCCTTCGGCATGGACAGAGTCCATTACTTAGGCTACATCATTGATAAACATGGTGTGCATGTGGATCCAACCAAGATCCAGGTCATCCGTGATTGGCCAGCGCCTACCACACTCACTGAGCTTTAGAGCTTCTTGGGCCTCGCTAATTTCTATCACAGGTTCGTGTTGGGATTCTCTCATATCACATGGGCCCTCAGCCAAGTAACCAGGGGTGGTGGTAAGGAAAAATTTGTGTGGGGCATGTCCCAACAACAAGCCTTTGATGATTTGAAGCAGCGCTTGTGCTCATCCCCAGTGTTTTCATTACCGGACCTGCAACATCCCTTTGAGATCGAGACAGATGCTTCAAAATATGTTGTGGGCATCGTTCTCACTCAACACGGCCACCCCGTGGAATATCATAGTGAGACACTATCAAATGTTATCCATAAGTACCCTACTCACGACAAAGAAATGTACTCCATTGTGCAAGCCTACCGCCAGTGGAGACATTACATTCTTGGGAAGGAGACAGTCATCCACACTGATCTTAAGCTGCTATAGTTCATGTAGACCCAAGGAAAATTGTAGAATGACCGCCATCAGAAGTGGTCCACATAATTGCAACAGTTCCACCTCAACATCAAGTATAAAATAAGAAGTACCAATCGAATTGATGATTGCCTCAGTCGACCTCTAGTCGTGGCACTCACCACGATGCTAGACTCTCACAGCCACGAGACCTTCGAATGGCCCCACCTCTATGATACAGACCCTAACTTCTCCACCACGTACCAAATGTTGGGTTCAAACTCAGTGGTCGCTAATTTCCATCTTCAGGATGGGTTGTTGTGCCATCTAGGCCATTTCTGCATTCCATCAAGCGAGCACACAAAGTTGATTTGGGAAGATCACTACATTCAGGTGGCATGACACTTTGGCGTCGAAAATACAGTGGCAATGTTGCAGAAACATTTCTATTGGCCGAAACTTCGACAGGATGTCGACAAGTATATCAGGTCTTGCACCGCCTATGCTATTGCCAAACCGACCACTAAGAAACAGGGCATGTACACCCCTCTTCCTACTCCTGACAGATCATGGGAATCCATCTCAATGGACTACATGTCAGGCCTTCCATCCACCAAGAAGGGAAATGACTGTGTTTTTGTGGTTGTTGATCACTTTTCCAAGATGACGATTATGGTCGCCTGCAAGAAGAGCATCACAGTAGAGGCCACTGCCAAGCTCTTCTTTGAACGAGTATGGGTACATTTTGGGATCCCACAAACCATTGTCTCAGATCGGGACAGTCGATTCCTCAGCACATTCTGGTCAAGCCTCTGGTCACTGCTAGACACCAAGCTCACCAAATCCACTGCCTTTCACCCCCAGACAGATGGCCAAACTGAGGTTGTCAATCGAATGATTGTGCATATCATGTGCATGTACAATTCCAAGCACCCCCGCACATGGGATGAGAGTCTTCCCTATGTCTATCATAGCTACAACCAAGCCTTGCATAATTCAAATGGCCACAACCCCCTTCAGGTGGGGTTGGGATTCCATCCATTGGGCCCTATGAATGTTGCACTACCCCTCGCGACCACCTCGATCGGCTCATCCCCTGCTCCACATGAAGTTGACAAGGCCACCTGGTTCATTGAGAGGATCCATCACATCCGCCAATAGGTTCAGGATATTTTACAGAAGTCCAATGCCAAGTACAAGCAACACCATGATCAACACTGGGTGCCACATAAGTTTGAGGTGGGTGACAAATTTTGGTTGCACTTGCAAAAAGAACACCTTACAGGGCCCCATCGGAAGCTTCTCCCACTCCGTTATGGGTTGTACACCATCTCCAAGGCTGTGGGTGACAATGCTTTTGAGATCAACATTCCCGCTTTCCTTGGATTGCACCCAGTATTCAACGTGGCTCTCCTTCGACCATATTTCCCACCGCTATTGGACACCTCAGTGATAGTAGAGAAGTTGACACCAACAAAGCTCAACCATGACTGCATGCAACATGCATCTAGTGATAATATTGTGGACACACATGTCAAGGGCACTCAACAACAAAGGATCTAGCTTTATCGAGTTGTCAAAGCAGGGCAGCTTCTGCACCAAGGCAAGTGGCTCACGCAGGTCCAAATTCAACAGAAATTTCCTCATCTGATGGGGGAACTCAATGCAATGCAGACCATTGCTTCCTAAGGGGGGAGGATTGATCTAGATGGATGTCGGTGGCCTCCCACCTATTCCAACTGGTTCATTTTGGCAGTTTTCCAGTTTGACAGTTTTTTCCTAGTTTTCGGGTCCCTGACTTCCGGGGTCGTTTTGTGGCCCTAAACAATGGTTTGAGGGCTTGCCACAGTTAGAATATAAATAAACTCAAAGTCTGATAGAAACATGTGTATTCCTCAGATAGACCTTTCCAATGGGCTATCGTGCACCTAAAACGAAGATCGTATGCAAAAGTTACGACCTCGTGAAGTTGATGTACTAGCTTACCCCAACAGGGCCCACATGACTTTTGGTGCTTCATCTCCTAGGGTTAGGTTTTTGGATGTCTAGCTTTTTGGAATTCATGTTTATTGTAAAAAAGGCCTTCAAAGCCTCATTGTAATGATCTTATTGCGAATGAGTGCAGCCATCACATCTCTTCTCAGAAATTAGTCGCCACCATTCCAACAAGCTTGTTTTCCGCTGCATTTTATAGTTTCAACTTATTTCCTTATTGAATAGAAACCAGTTTTATTGTACCTATGTTATTCTGTGTTAAACATCTTTTAATAATTTGTATTCATTTCATTCTGCTCATAAAATCCGGATCATCCGACTCATCAGAGCACTCGACTCCGAACCCCCTGGAATTTAGACTCTGACGAAGCCTTCAGATACATCGGACTTGTGAAGTTAGTGGTCTTGTGAAGGACTTAGCACCCAACCGTATGGGAAAAAGGGCTTAGCGCCAAGATAAAGGAAGCACCCTATTTGAATTTAAATCGTGAACTGGTGTGTAACAAAGCAGCCAAGACTCTATTAAGAAAGGACTTTGGACCCAATTGAAGGATTTTGAAAGCAGCTCAAGATTTGAAGATACAACGGGGTTAGCCAGTACTATATTCTATGGGTATTGGACCTGGTAGGTCCCCATCAAGTGGTATTAGAGCCTGAATTGTATCTACAGGAAACATGTTTCCAAGATGAGGAGGTCAAGAAAGAAATGTAGAAACTAAGGAGTTGTGATTGGAGCTAAAGTGCATCCAGACGAGGATGGAGGCCATGGAGACAGCTTGGAGAAGGGAACTTGACGTATGAGACCTTAGTGAGAGTGAAGATACAGGCTCTAAAGGGGAAACATAAGAAGCACCATGAGGAGAAACAACAGAGGAGCAACTAATGAGAATGATCACAAAGGTTGGAGCTAAACCAAAGATGGAAGTGCCCATGTATGAGGGTAACTTGAATGTGGATGAATTGCTTGATTTGATCAATGCAATGGATACATACTTTGATTATGAAGTGGTGGATGAAGAAAATAAAGTCAAACATGCAGTGACAAGAGTGAAAGGCCATGCAACTTCATAGTGGGATGAGTTGCATGCAGATAAGAGAAGGAAAGGAAAGGCTAAAATCAGAAGCTGGGACAAAATGGTGGCAAAATTTAAAAATAAATTATGCCTAAGGACTACCAATTGAATATGTTAAGGAAATTGCAAAATTTGAGACAAAAAGCCATGAGAGTGAAGGAGTACAGTGAAGAATTCTAGAGGATGAACATCAGGGCAGGCCATATTAAAGAAGATGAAGAGAAAGTTGTCAGGTATATAAATGGACTAAGGTATGATATTCAAGAGGAAATCAATCTTTTTTCCCTAAGAACAGTGGAAGATGCTTACCAAGCAACCCTGAAAGAAGAAGAGAAATTGTCTAGGAAGCATAGCCAAAAGAACAGAGGCATGAGTATAGTAAGATGAAAGGGATCATCCAACAAAGGGAGATTGCAGACTTCGAAGGAGGAAGAAAGAAGTTCTAGCAGTCAGTCACCTAGAGGAAGAGAGTCAAGAGGTGGAAGATTATTCTCAAGAGGCATAGGCAAAGGTAGAGAAACCATATGTTATGCTTGTGGGAAAATAGGACATATGTCTTGGGATTGTCCTAAAAACAAGTCAACAAACCAGAGAGGAGCTCTTATTGCAAAGGCTAAAGAGGAGATAGTGAATACAAAGGTAAAAGAAGAAACTACTAAAATGGGTGAATCATTGATGTTGAAAAGAGTTTTAATTAAATCTAAAAGGAAACTCTTGAACCAACACAGAGAAAGAGTTTATTCAAAACCATGTGCAAGTCAAAGGGGAAATGTTGCAAGGTGGTCATTGATAGTGGAAACACAGATAATCTAGTTTCTACAAAGATGGTGGAGAAACTAGGATTGTGGAGGATGGCACATCCTACTCCATACAAAGTGTCATAGTTGCAGAAAGAAGATCAGATTCTGGTAAGTGAACAATGTAAGGTAGAAATTCAGATTGGTGGTTACAAGGATGAAATCTTGTGTGATATCAGGCCTATGGATGTCTGCCATATTTGTTTGGGAAGACCATGGCAGTATGATAGGAAATTTGTTCATGATGGAAGAAGAAACACCTATGCTCTTGAAAAGGATGGACACAAACATGTGTTATTGCCATTAAAGGATGAAGGAGCTAAAGAAAAAGTTGGTCCAAGTGTGTTGTTGATGAGTGGAAAGGAGTTGCTACATGAAATCAAAAAAGAGGAGGAGGTACAATTTTCTTTGGTTGGTAAGCCTAGAGTAGTACTTACCAATACAAATTTAAATGATTTACATGTTGAAATCCAAGCATTGTTAGACGAGTTTGTTGATATCATTGTTGATGAGTTGCCTAATGCCTTACCACCCATAAGAAGCATTAGCCATCACATAGACATGATTCCAGGAGCAAGTCTACCAAACAAAGCAACCTATAGGATGACACCCAAGGAGAATGAAGAGATCATAAATCAGGTTCAAGGACTGTTGGATAAGGGATTGGTCAGAGAAATTTTAAGCCCTTGTGCAATGCCTGTTGTTTTGAGTCCAAAGAAGGATGGAAGATGGAGAATGCGAATAGACTTTAGAGCAATAAACAAAATAACAATCATGTATATATTTCCTTTACCTCAGATGGATGATTTGATGGAGTATTTAAGTGGTGCAAATTATTTTTCAAAGATAGATCTGAACAATGGATATCAACATAGTAGGATGAGAGAGGGAGATGAGTGGAAGACAACCTTTAAAACCAATGATGGTTTATATGAATGGTTTGTCATGCCTTTTGGTTTGACAAATGCACCTAGTACATTCATGAGGCTCATGAATGAAGTCCTCAAGGATTTTATTGGCAAATTTGTGATTGTATATCTAGATGATATTCTTGTCTACAACATAACAAAGGAAGAACATTTAAGGTTTCTAAAATTGGTGTTGAGGAAGTCGCAACAGGAGAAACTTTTGATAAATCTAATGAAACGTTCCACGTTCCTTCATGAAGACATAATTAGTCTATTTGGGATTTGTAATCTCTCAAGATGGACCCATAAAAGGTGAAAGCAATCAAGGAGTGGCCCTCTCCAAAGAATATTTATGAGTTAAGAAGTTTTCATGGATTGACAAGTTTACACAGAAAATTCATTAGAAATTTCAGTAGAATATGTGCTCCAATAGTTGAAACTATTAAGAAGGAGCGTCAGCCATTTAAGTGGATAACAGAAGCTGAAAAAGGATTCAAATTGTTGAAAGAGAAGATCATTGAACAACCTATTTTAGTTCTTCCGTATTTTCATAAACCTTTCCAAGTCAAGTGTGATGTAAATGGAATGGCCATTGGTGTTGTTCTGAGCCAAGATGATAAGCCTATTGCTTATTTCAGTGAGAAGTTAAATGATGCCAAGCAGAAATATTCAACCTATGACAAAGAGTTCTATGTAGTGATTGAAGCTTTAAAGAAATGAAGGCATTATCTTATGCCTAGAGAATTGATTTTGTATACTGACAATCAGGCTTTGCAGTTCATAACTAAGCAAGAGAAGCTGAATTAGGGACATGCCAAATGGGTAGAGTTTATGCAAAAGTTTACATTTGTTCTTAAACATATCAGTGGCAGTGCTAACAAAGTTGCAAATGCTTTGAGTAGGAGGTGTTTGTTTTTGCAGGAATTCCAAGTGAGTACTTTGGGATTTGAACATCTCAAAGAAATGTACAAAGAAGACTCAAAATTCAAGGAATCCTATGAAGCATGTGAGAATCCAATGATCATAGATAGAAGTCCTTGGATGGAGTATATGACCCAGGAGAGATTGTTGTTCAAAGGAAGTCAATTGTGCATTCCAAAATGCTCAATGAGGGATAACTTATTGAAGGAGAAGCACAGTGGAGGTTTGGCTGGTCACTTTGGACATGACAAGATGTATGCTTAGTTAAGTTCTTCTTACTTTTGGCCATGTATGAGATCTGATGTTAAGATATTTGTAGAAAGATGTAAAAATTTTCAGTATGCCAAAGGAAAGCATCATAACACATGTTTATATCAGCCATTTCCCATAACAAGTAGACCATGGGATGCCATAAGCATGGATTTTGTTTTGGGTTTACCTAGAACTCAGAGGGGGAATGACTCAATCATTGTAATTGTTGATAGATTCTCAAAGATGACACATTTTGTACCTTATTATAAGACCAGTGATGCAACCCATATTGCTAATTTGTTTTTCAGAGAGATTGGAAGATTGCATGGATTGCCCAGAATTGTAGTTTCAAATAGAGACACTAAATTTGTTGTACATTTCTGGAGGACATTGTGGAAAAATCTTGGAACACACTTTTCATTTAGCTAAGCTTATCACCCACAAACTGATGGGTAGACATAAGTAGTGAATAGGATCTCATGAAACTTACTGAGGAGTTTGGTATGTGAGCATGGAAGTCAGTGGGATCAAGTTCTTGCACAAGTTGAGTTTGCTTACAGTGACTCACCTAACAGAAGTACATGGAAAATTCCATTTCAAATTGTCTATGGTATGCACCCAAGAGGCATTTTTGAACTTAGAGATATGGGAAAGGCGGAAATGAGGAGTGCTGAGGCAAAGGATTTTGCTACAACAATGCAAATGTTGCATGAACAGGTCAAAGGGAAATTGCAGGACAATAGTCAAAGGTACAAACAAAGAGAAGATATGAAGAGAAAAGAAGGAAATTTTGAAGTTGGAGATCAGGTTTTGGCACATTTGAGGAGAGAGAGAGATTCCCAAGAAATGAATATAATAAATTGAAGTTTAAGAAGATAGGACCCTATCAAATTTTGAGGAAATTTTCAACTAATGCCTATGAGATTGAGTTACCACATGATATTGAAATTTCATCAATATTCGATGTTGTAGATTTATATCCTTATAAAGAATCTGAAGCAAAGGGTGAGGATGCTCAAGAGGAATTTCAATGGATGAAGCAGTACATACAACAAAACATTTGTAGATGAAGAAGATTTTTTATCAAAAGATTGTCAAGAAAACCAAAAAGTAAGATTACTATGAATATTTGGTCAAGTGGAGAGATCTTCCAATAGAAGATGCAACTTGGATGAGTGATGCAGAGATCCAAAAGGGTGGCAAACAAGTTGAAGAACTCATGGACAAGAGTCCATGAATATTTTGTTTTTTGGGAGTCTATGTAGTATACCTAGGGAGGTACCCAATGGGAATGTGGTTATGTATTACTAGTGGAGGCCATTCAATGTAAGGTGGATTAGGTCCACTATATTATTAAATAAGGCCCACTATGGTAGTTAGATATAATAAATGTGAGAAGGATTTCTAGAAGGTTCCTTATCTAGAATGTTCCTAGAAGATAGAAAGTGTTATACAAATAAGTGTAAGCAATGTATAGGAGGATAGTGAAGAATATTGTGAATGTATCTAGCATTGCTTGAGGAGTTTTATCCTCCCGTAGAGATTAATATATAGTGTTACCCTACATCAAGGGTTTCTCTATTTCTTGTGTTCAATATTTGGTGTATTCTTGTTGAGATTAAGGGTTATTTCTGAAGTTATATTTGCAGATCTATTTAGGTACATAACATTTAGGTACTCTAAAAAAAATCTGCTAAAATAACAAAAAAAATCTTCCCTTCTTTGGCCTAGGAAGGAGCTTTGATACCAAATGTTATGTACCTGAATAGATTTGCAAATATAACTTCAAAAATAACCCTTAATCTAAACAAGAATACACCAAACCATTCACCAAATATTGAGCACAAGAAATAGAGAAACCCTTGAGGTAGGGTAACACCATATATTAATCCTTCTGGAAGGATAAAACTCCTCAAGCAATGCTTGATACATTCACAATATTCTTCACTATCTTCCAATACATTGCTTACACTTCTTTATATATCACTTTCTATCTCCTAGGAACATTCTCGAGAAAGAACCTTCTAGAAAGTCTTCTCACATTTATTATATCTAACTACCATAGTGGGCCTTATTTAATAATATAGTGGACCTAGTCCACCTTACATTGAATGACCTCCACTAATAATACATAACCACATTCCCATTGGGTACCTCCTTAGGTACTCCATATTGCATCCCTAGTTATACTACATTCCGTCCCCCTTTTTGCATGTTTCGTCCTCGAAACATGGGAAGAAACCCTACAATATGACTGGCTAAGCAATGTAGTCAATTGGTACCAAGTATGACCATCCATCCATCTTAATGGAAGACGAACATGATGTCCAACTGTTTCCTTGCCACCCTGATCTTGATTCGCATCGTGTCTGTATTGCCATGTGATTGTTTCTCTAGCCTGATGTCTTCCTACAGTGCTAGTAGTCCTACATGTCCCTCTTGATTGGTTTCCTTCCTGGTTCTCTGTTGGTGCATAAGTGTGTTGATGTTCATGCCCTTGCCTTGATGACTGTTGTTTCTCTATATGGTGTGGATGATGATATACAACAATGGTAGGAATCTTTTTTTTTTCTTTAACTCTGCAACATAGCGTGTCTTTGATTCAATGATCTCCTTGGCTTCTTTATTGTGTCCTTCCTGAGGCTTTGTTTCATCTCCTTCTGTAGACTCCGCCTCTAATTCAACTTCAGACTCTACAATAACTTCTTTGCTTGCCTCCATGGGCCCATCTTTCTTACTAAGAGACACATCCTGCAATGTGATTTTCTTTTTCTTGTACCACAACTTCAAAAACTTCTTTTGCACATTAATATTAATTGTACCCACCGATTCTATCCAAGGATATCCCAAAACAATATCCACATCATCAATATATATATCATAAAAATTTGAATGCAATACATATGTATCCATATTTAGCTTCAAATCTTTAAAAATTTGAATATTTTCACCCTCAACATGTGTGCTTTAAATATTCTTTGCAGGAACTTTCAATCTATTAACCAACTGAACATTGAAAAAATTATGCAGACAACTAGGGTTAATAGAAACAATGATATTTTCTTTATGAACACATCCATGAACCTATAAGATTGAGGTTCCATATGAAAATAAACCCTTGGTACTCTTTTTATATTTACTCTTGGCATGAGACCGTTTGTCTAAAAGAAAATTTTCCAATGCTTCATCTGAAATTCCCATCATCTTGTCATGGTCCAATGATTGCCACCATGTTCTAACATCTTTCATGAAACCCTGGTGTATATGAGATATCCACTTCTCTGGCTAGAATGACTTGTGGAACTTTATGAATGCTTCAATACTAGGGCCATCATCTTTTCCAGTAAAAAGCAACTTTCTTAGAGAAATCTTCAATAAAAACTAGGGTTTATAGATAACTTACTATGCAAATCACGTGATTTTTTTCTGGAAAACCCTGAAAATTTGTCGAATTTAAAACGCTGATAACTTTACTTCCCGGACTCTGTTTCAGTTGATTTTTTTTTTTTTAACTGGGTATTTCTCCGAGAGGAATTCAAATATCTAATCTGCTTCTGCAAATTCTGAGCAGAATTGTTCAGAGTTGAGTCTGAAGTGTACCACCCCTTTTTTTGTTTAAAAAAAAACTCCAAAAATAACCAAAATTTTCTTCCCTTCTTTGGCCTAGGAAAGAGCTCTGATACCAAATCTTATGTACCTAAATAGATCTACAAATATAATTTCAGATATAATCCTTAATTTCAACAAGAATACACCAAACCATTCACCAAATATTGAACACAAGAAATAGAGAAATCCTTGAGGTAGGGTAACACCATATATTAATCCTTATGGAAGGATACAACTCATCAAACAATGCTTGATACATTCACAATATTCATCACTATCCTCCAATACATTGCTCACACTTCTTTATATAACGTTTTCTATTTCCTAGGAACATTCTAGAGAATGAACCTTCTAGAAAGTCTTCCTACATTTATTATATCTAACTACCATACTGGACCTTATTTAATAATATAGTGGATCTAGTCCACCTTACATCTCCACTAATAATACATAATCACATTCCCATTGGGTACCTCCCTAGGTACCCCATAATACCTCCCTAGGTATACTACAATCTTATGCAGGAGCACCAATCGGTTTATTTTGAGATTGACCCAAGGGTCACAAACTTTTACCAAATGAAGTTGGTTTCCTTAATTTTATCATTTATTTGTAATAGTTAGGTGGATATCTTTAGAAGATATTGAATATTTTATGGTTTGAGTAGGTGTCAATCTATTACTAAGTTTTAGGGACATAATTAATAGATTTAGAATTGGTTGAGATAGCTCGGGATGAGTTTGTTTTGTGAGCTACCCGAGAGCTCTAAGATATATTGGGTTTCTGTAATGAATAAAGGGTTAGCAGGTGTGGAGAGTGAAAAGTGTGTAGTGTGCAGAGGTCTGAGAGACCAAGAGGAACAGAGCAAACATTGTTGTATCCGTTCATTCCTTTTGAATATAATAGAAAATCTCAGATTTTGTGTGCGCCGTGGTTTGTTTGTGTTGAAGTCGAATGCTGTTTGAATTTGTCTCGATCAAGCAACAAAACTTTGACTTTGCAGGGTAGCAGATCGTGTATGGAGTCGTGCTTCGAAGCCGAATGGTGCCCATTGAAATTTCTATGTATTTCCATTTGTTTAAATTGAATGATTGAGATTAGATCTGGGAGAGAGCCTTGTTAGATTGGCGTTCATTACCGATTCAGAGGTTTGTCTGTCGGACCTTGCTTGCATTGGACCCACAGTCTATCAGAGTCCCCTGTCATGACTCAACTACGACGAACCCGTCGTTTCAGACTCAACTGTCGGATCCTTGCCCGATTGGATTATTCCGATACCTCGACGCTAATACTCCGACGAATAATCTAACCGTCCATCAGAGAGGAGAAACCAACGGTCACAATCAATGAAAGATCGGACCCTCAACACAGTGAATCACTCTGACCCATCAGAGCTGACAACCCCGACCCATCAAAGCGGCTAACTCTGACCCATCGGAGCACTCGACTTCGAACCCCCTTGAATTTAGACTCCGACAAGCCATCTAAGACATCGGACTTTGATCTGTCGAAGCTATTAACTCAGTGGCACTCCAACTAGGTGATACTCCGATGCGCTATGTAGTGATCCTAGCCAGTGGTCTTGTGAAGGAATTAACACCCAATTGTATGGGAAAAAGGGCTTAACACCAAGATAAAGGAAGCACTTTGCCCAAATTTAAATCCTAAACTGGTGCATAACATAGCGGCCAGGTCTCTGTTAAGAAAGGACTTATATGAAGCTACAACAAGGTTAGCCAATACTCTATTCTATGGGTATTGGACCCGATAGGTCCCCATCAACTTATTATGATATACCTGATTTGTCCCCTGGTAACCAACCAAAAACCACATGTTTTCTTCGTTACATTGTACTTATATGTTTTGAAACCCAATTGACGGAAAACAAAATGTATTCCCATGCATACTATTCCCAAAATGCAAAGGAAATGGGTCATTGAGTATCCCATTTGTTCGGTTCTATTCTATCATAAATGCTATGATAATTTAGAGAGATGTGCAAGCGAGACCTTAGTCGAGCTGTACAGTACACTGACAATTCATTAGACAATTCCAGTGGATAATGTTAGGAGGAAAGTGCTGCAATCCATCCATGGTCACGGTCTTCTGTGTAATACTTTGCAAGCTGTGTGTGCCTTTGTAGAGAAAGGCAAATGGTATGGATTTTGCATCACGCCATTTAATACCAACTTTTCGAGGACATGTGAACACTCTCAAAGCAAATTATGCTTGTCCTCGCAGCAGTTGTAGCACAGTCAGTCGTTGTATCTACCACTAACCAGGAGGATACGAGATTATCCATTCTTCCGTAGAGGGTGGCAATGACAATGGCAATGACAGTGGCTTATGCTTTATTAGCTCCTCATGGTCAGTTTTCTGATATGGGTTTTATCACCCATCATGTGGGACAAACCAGAGGTTGGCATTTTTCCCATAATAGGAGCAATGATGGTATAAGTATTAGCCCGCTGCACCGTCTGAGGAGTACTGTAAGTGGAAACCATGCCATCAAGTGCAATTTAAAGCAGGAGAGTAACAAGGCAGAAACAAAGCCTAATAGTCGTCCTCCCATGCAACATCAGCGCAAGAACATCAAGTGGGCACCGAGGAACAGTGATAGAGCCAGGAGAGCTTTAAGCAGAGAAGCCGCACTCAAAAACAGAAGGAAAGCTGCAAAACGAGAAACAGAAAATAAACCACCACCCATTAAAAAACCCCAAAGGCGAACAGCAATGACTGTTGTAGAAGCTCTCGTGCATTGCATTCATAAGAAGAACTGGCAAGATTCCCTTAAGGTCTCTCTCTCTCTCTCCCCTTTTTCTATTGGGTAATTATTTTTCCATCTTGCAAAATAAATTTGGTGCATTCACACTGCTGCAAATGATCAAACAGATCGGCACAAATTGCATTCATATATCTTCTTATCGATTTTCTAAGCATAATGGGTGTCACAGTGCATACAGAGAACACGTCATGAATGGGTGGCCATTAATTGCATTCCATTATCAGATGTTGTCAAATATGAATATATCTCTTGTTTTTGCATTTTGGTTCTTTTCTGGCTGCTTTATGGGACCGAAAAATAATCCATTAATTGCTATGCAGTATATCTCTTCTGTCCAGGATCTCTGTTGTTATTTTTCCATTTTGTTGCAACACTTCTGGAGAACAAGAAGCTGCAATTTATTTCGTAATTTGGATTCTCTCAAATGTCACTGAAGACATCACAGTTGAGAGTTTATATGATTGCACAAGGCATCTCTGACCTAGATCTAACAGAAGGTGAATTTTTTAATACAGAATATAATCTCTAAGTCAAATGGAAACTGGTATATGGTCTAATATTTAGTTGTTAATATTGGCAACTGCACATCCCAAGTTCCATTCTTTCACTGGGATAGTAATCAAAACGAGGCCACGTGCCTGGAATCAAGTGACCCAGATCATTTCCCCTACTCTGCTACTATTTGTTTGCTGAACAGAATGGTGCCAAGTCATAAATAAGTGTTAACATCAGAGAAGAATACATACACTGCGAATATTCTGAGCAAATGTGAAATTTAGTTGTGAAGGTTGCAAAGCTGTAGAAGTTCTGTAGATTAGAGAAGATATTTTATAGCTGGACACCAAGCGTCTTTCGAATGTGTGACCACTTACCACAGTGTCCTTGTTTGAAACTTGACGGAACATTTTCAATCTGATTAACGGCTGGACATTTTTGAATTTTCTGCTGGCACATGGAGGGGTAAGTAGGATTATGCCTATTAAGTTGATTATTTATTTCTATAATTTATAGAAAGGCCCCCTTTCCTTAGCTTAGGCGTCAAAAGGCCTTCCTCCTGCACACGGAATAAACTCTTTACAACAAAATCTGGTTGGCAAAATGCACACCTTTAATACATGACCATTGTTGTCATATCTCTCAAGAGGGTAAAAACAGTCTGTTGAAGTAAATTTTAGATAAACTATTTTGGAGAGAAAGTGCATTACAACTGCAAATGCTCATAACAATAAAAATGAGGGCCAGGTTACAATACATGACATAACCAACACCATTAAGAGACAACCAAAATGTCAACCTTGTAAGCCGTGCATCCCAGACCTGTTTTGCAAACTAGCACTTCGTTGTCAGTGCATTCACTCCTTTGACGGGGAAGATGATGGAGCACCTGCATGAATATTTTGTCTCGAGCCTAATAGAATCTAAAACTAGATCTGAAATCTGAAAGCTGAAACAAATCCTGAGGTGTAGATTGTACAGATTGATTCTTGAAAACACTGCATTCAGTGTATGAATCCTTATCATCATCTTCCTATTTATAAGAACTGTTATTAGGATAAGGATCTTCAGCATCTTCTCCATCCATTGAACCATTCCCATCCTCACTCTTAGCCTTCTTTATAAATCTTCAAGTTCTAGTAGCCATGTCCTCCGATCTTCTTTGTAAAGTTGAACATATCCTGAGAAACTTTCTTCTGGTGACTCTTTATTATGAGATTCTCATTCCCTTAAGCCAGAATATACATCAATGATGGATAATAGGCACACTGCGTTTCCTGTTATAACTTCTATGCATGTAGGAAATTCTGCCATTGCTCGTGTCTGTCCACAAGGTCAAGAAAGTGCTCCGATACCACTGAGCCTAACCATAGTTCTGCTATTATAACTGTAATCTGAATTCTAAATCTGAAACTGTATCTGAAATCAGAAACTTGAAACAAATCCAAAATCTGAAACTAACAGGACACTAACACCGTTCAATTTGACAACCGGTTTTAGAGTGTGGACTGCAATAGTAACAACAACCAAATGCCAGAGAGTTCAGCACAGAGAACCCTCAAGATTGAACACAGATTGAAGAACCGAAGTAACTCCTAGTAAAAAAATGTTTTTTCCTGAGAAGTTATGGATACCAACTCAGGCCTAGAATCTCTAAAGGCAGTGTGGACAGTGCACTTGGCCATAGTTTATTCTCCATTGACTACTTGCAAGAAAGCCCAATTTCAGCCCACTCTGAAGCCTAAGGGCCTGTTATCACAGGATTTGTACTTGTGCAAAGCCCCTCACAAGATGCTAATCTTGCGTAACAATTAGAAATTATTGTCACTGTCACCTAGACAAGTACTTCCCTTGTTTTAGTGTTGGGTAAAGATGCAACACAAGGGAGGCTTCCCTTGTGACCTCAAGGGATCCTATAGCAAGCTAGAGACAAGTCTAAGGCCCCCTATCTTGGTCACTCAATAAGATAGTCTAGGTCTCGGAAAATAAAGAGGGTGGGATTGGTTATGTTATCACAGGATTTGTACTTGTGCAAAGCCGACAAGATCCCAATCTTGTGTAACAATCGGAAGAATCTACCATTGTCACCTAAGTAGAGACTTCCCTCGTTTTAGTGATGGAAGGAGGTCCACCACAAGGGAGGCTTCCCTGGTGACCTCAAGGGATCAAATAGCAAGATTAGCCAAGCCTACAACTTCCTATCTTGGTCACCTATCGGTTAGGTCTAGGTCTAGGAGAAGAAATGGAAAGTAATGAGGTGATTGTTTCACCTATATGAGACAATAAACAATTTGCAGCATAATATAGACAATCACCAAGTTATGTAGCTCAGTAATGACCTCTTAGACACTAGATGATCAATAAATGCAATGGCTGTTACAAATTACAGCAGTAAACAAGTTGTACAACAGCAGCAAGAAAAAATACTCATAAATGTAACAAATTAGCATGAAAATTAAGCCTTTAACATGTACAATACTCTCCAATTGCTAAATGAAATTTCTGAGTAGTTTAAGCCACTTTTCCAAGTGTGTATGCAGCAAATTAAAGTAAATTTCAGTGGCCGTAGCAAACTTTTGTAACAGTAGCAATAAATAACATTTGTTTGCTAAGTTTAGGGTTAGAGAAGTTAGTAAGATAGTTGAGAGAGTGAGGATATCAATTTTAAATGCTACTTTCACCGCAAGAACATCTCTAGACTAGTGTCATTGTCCTCTAGGGTTTATGGAGTAAAAAATGCACAACCTTGAAGATTGAACTAGATGAAATGAGAAGGATTAGGTCTAAACTCTAAGATGCAAACACTTTTGGGCCTTAGGACTAGACCTTGAATAAAATGGTTCCTAGGGTGCAAACACTCTTGGGCCCAAGGTGTCGTTTTCCTTCTTCTTACTTCACTAGGTCAAGGATCAAAGACTAAGGTTAAAACTCCAAATTTCAAACACTTTTGGGCCTTAGGTTCTTAACCCTAGCAAAGAATGCTTTCACAAAACTTGGACATTAAAACTTTCTGGAGAGAATCACTTATTTCTTCTTCCGAGGGTTGCAATAAGACAAAGTAACTTGCAACAAGATAGTAGTTAACACCTTAAATATTAGTAAAAGACATGAAATTGCAGAAATTACTTACTTCTCCAAGTTGCTAGGCCATAAGTAAGTTGCTAGGCCATACAAAACCCTAGTTGCAGAAATAAATCATCCAATAAAGCAAACACATCCACAAAAGATCCTTCTCCAAAGTAGCGCATGAGATCAGAGACCAAGAGAGAGAAATAGCGAACTTTTTAGAGTTTCCCTCCCACAAAATTGAGAGGGAATGATGATGAAAATGAATGGAGTGCTAGCCTTATTTATAAGGAAAACCCTAGCACTCCAAAAGTCACAATAATGAAAAGTCATGTCTCTTGAGTGGGGCCRATCCCTCAGATTTTCCTTTACAAATGCTAAAAATGCAAAAATAATACAAAATTGGCCACKTGTAGTGACATCATGCCCTCAATGGGCTAGGAGGGCCTCTCCAAGGCCATGTGTCACCGTCTGAGGTGTTAAGGTGGTGGAAGCATGCTACATCCACTCTCAAAATCATCATTGGTGTCCAAGTGGAAACAAACCTCATCATCATYCATCAAACCCTAGCATGACGTCATCCTCTAAATGCCCAATGTCCAAGGTGTGAAAGGTGGCGTTCGAAGAGGAGAAGGTTGTACATCATCTYTGTGCGTCCTCCAATCATCTCCTTGTGCAACGTCCTTCATCTAGTGCAAGATAGCCTCTAGGGTGTAGAGCTTAGGGTGTGGGCTTTCAACCCATCTCTGTGCCACCATGACCAAATCTATCAAAATCAAGCCCATCTATCCATCGTCCAAGGTCCTGAAGATGTGAGAGTCCATGTTTGAATGTGTCAAGTCACTGGGTGACTCACTGCTTTGCATCACACGTGCCAAATCCTGCAGTAAAGGCACAACGTCTTGGGTGAAAGCCTAGGGAATCCTTCAAAGAAGCATGTCGGGGGCATCCAAATCAAAATAGAATATGAAATCAAGTAAACCAATGTTCATAAGATATACTGGTCCTTGAATCATGCAAAGTAAGTTGTTACTTAAAATATAAGCCACATTAATAATTCACTTCAGTTTCCCCTTCAAGTATCACACCAACTCTTTTGTCATTAACCTTTGAAGTTTGTACAATTGGCAATTGAATCTCGTAGCATTTGAATTCTTGCTAACTAGCTTGCTTTCACTTGTTTTATTCTGCGGTTTGAAGGTAAATCTTGTTGATTTCTATGGAAATCACTTAAACTTGACATGCGCACAATAAAAGTACTTAAACATTTTTATAAAAAGTTCATCATGTTCCAAATCTTTTTGCAAATATTCCATAAAGGTGGCAATCCGTTGTGACAGGTTCCTCAAACTTGTATTGAATTCCCATTCTTCTGAAATAATATCAAGTCGCTTATTGATGTTTTCCGCAACATATAATCTTACTCCACCCAACAACTTGGCGACCTTCTTTACCCGTGTTGATGTCCTTAGTGTACTTTAAGGCATTTGATCTAGAGCAACAATAGCTAATGGTTCTACGAACAAAGGTTTAGGACTCAGTGTGTCCTCAAGTTCACTTATTATTCTTTTTAATCTAATATTTTCTAGCTCCCGCTCTGAAATAGAGTGAGCAAGAGTGTCTCTCGTGGGTCCAACTTCTGAAACACCCACTTCTAAGTTCCATTTTTGAGTGGTTTTCTTATTCTTAACGTGGACCTTTTCTATCTGCAACTTTTTTTCTTCTTTATTATACTGGGCATTATGCAGTGTTAAAGGATGCTCTTAAAAAAAAATCGGTCCTTCCTGGGCCAACTCCTCTGCTATCTCTGACTTTCAGCTATCCATAATGCCACCCAGTCAGGTACAGTGGCACTGTCGACTTCCATATCAAAAATATCTCTAGGTCCTCTAGAATTTTGAGAACCTTCCTTACTTGAGCTTCTCTTTCTCTTAGGCTGTGAAACATGTGTCTTTTCAATGTTATCACGAGGGGTATCATCTTCATCATCTCCTCCAGTACGTTCTTCATTATTCTCTTTTCTGCTTACATTTGACTCTTGCTTCTTTTGTGCAGAGGGGGAACTCCTACGTGGATGGGGTAGAAGAAGATTGCACATTAGTTGCACTTTTCCCTCTTTGTCTTGTTCCGGTCCGTTAACTTTGAGTATTTGAAGTTTGATCTAATCTCAGTGGCCAAGTCATCATTTCATACTTGCTTTTCTTTCTTCTTAGGAGTATTTGGGTCGTTGGTGTCAATTCCTTCTGCAACCCTTGTGAAAAGGTCTATACCTCATGGATGCCAAATGTTCATAAAATAACCCTTTAGGGTCAAAACCTTTGAGGGGTTTTGTTTCCTTCAGGTTAAATGCATTAAGCATTTCATAAACTTCTATTAAATGGGAGGAACTTTTTATTGTCACATTGGCTACATTAAAGGGTAGGGAAATGGATTGTCTCTTTCTCTTTTTATCAAAAAGAGTGGACCATGTTTTGTACTGCCTGTAGACTTCGGCAACAAAGTACTGATCACAAACAAATGTAGGGAGAAGAAATGGGCTTCCCTCATATCCATACACCCTGATGTAAGTATGGTGTGAGTTGAATAATTCCTACATTTTGTGAATGATGTGGCTATTGTTTCTTCCTTATACTATTTAAGTCACATGCACACATTATTTTTTGGTCAGCTTTGTCTAGTTGTCATTCCAAATTCATCACTTTTGGTGGATTTACTCTCAAAATTTGGTGTTGTTGCTAGGTTTTTAATTTGACAATTGGGAGACCACAAGTTTGGTTTGTGATGACTGTTAAATTGTGAGCTTGATTTCTTATGCGGATTATTTCTTTAAATTCTTCAACACTTTGATGCCAGCTTAATACATTTTAACAATATAGAATCATAACTGGATATCAATAACCATGTAGATACATAAGCATGCACATCAACAACACATATACCCCGGGGAATCCCCATGGAGAAAAACCCCAGCAAATGATCTTCCTTTATTGCATTAATAATGTATGATCACTTACAAATATCCACCATGAAAAATCTGCTCTTGAATGAGCTTGCCAAGATGATTTTGACCTGACTGTGTAAACTGTAAAAGCAGAGAGACCTTGCTGTTAGATACCAGCACCGTGGACGGAATTCATACGCTGCCTTAGGACTCCTTTGCTGCCTTTTCTGCTGATATATATCAGCACTGTTTGCAGGTTACCTTCGCTGTCTTTTGGACTGATATATACAACACTGTCACAGAGAACTTTTGCTGCCTTAGGGACTGAAATACACAGCACCATCACAGAGAACTTTTGCTGCCTTAGGAACTGATATACACAACACTGTCACAGAGAACTTTTTCTGCTTTAGGACTCCTTTGCTGCCTCTCCTCCTTCACCCTTACTCTGCATAACAAGTGTGTAGAATGAGGGGTCGACCTTTGCTTATAAAGGAGTGGAGAGGAGAAGGAGATGGCTCGAATTAGCAACTTGAATGCATGCTTGTCATAACTCAGCTTTACACTTGAGTCCAAAATTAGAATTTGACTTTAAACTTCAGTTAGGAATCCAACTCGCCCTTGTGACTTGGCAATGCATGCGAACTAACTCAGCATGCTCATGCAACTAGACATGCATGCAACAAACTTGACAACTTTGACTTTGACCTAGACATGCAACTTTGACTTTTACAACTCGACTCTTTACATGGCAATTCGAATTTCTCTTCATGGTGGATAATGTTACACGTGC